>VWZE01017259.1:516993-519137 GCA_013396675.1 Eubucco bourcierii | reverse complement strand
GGAGTTTTTTTAAAACACGAATATTGTGTGGGCTTATGCACATAAACTGTTGCAGAATGTCTGGGAGAATGAATGACCCCTTGGTTGTCACCATTATCTTGGCTTAACTTAAAATACTGGAGGAGTAGGGTTGTGCCTGTGTCGACACTGGCATTTTCCACTTGAGTGCCATTTTCCTTATATTCTTCTCTGTATGTACAGTACTGTACGTTTTAGAGGGTTTAATACATTTGTGTAATCCATGCATGCAAACAAAGGGGGTGTGTGTGTGTGTGTATACATGTATTTCAAATATTAAATATTAATACTGATACGAACTATACCATGATCTAGAGGGTATCCAAGAGGCCTGTCATACTTCTCTTACTTCAGATAAATAACTGATTGACCTTTGTGGTGTGCTGATACTTCACTAATCAGAACCTGAAATCTGTATAACAACACTTCATTTACTTGATAGACAAAAGAACAATTGCACTTGAAGTAATGTGATTTCTAAATAGACACTGCCTGTCAAAAATAAATGCATTAGAAGTAAAATGTAGCTCAAGGAGACAATTAGCAAACAGAGGTGACACTGTAAACAGGTGCACCCATTATTCCCAAAGCTTGTGGCAATATATTCACATCTTTTAGACTGATGGAAGATCATGTGACAGTTTGGTGAATTATCTATCTGTATCATCTGACTGATGAAGCCTGCTGCAGTTGCACATCATTTAAAAATGCATCTCACAAATTACATGGTAGCTGGGAAAAAATGCAGGTTTTTCTGAACAATGCTTTTCTAAAGCTATGTGCTGGAATACCTAATTTTTCTTTGAAAGGATGTCGACCATTTCATTATGCTATGTATACAGTCAGTTAAGGTTGTGCAAATTCATTACAATGTTTGTTAATCTATAAAACATTTTCTATTCTGGTTTTAGTGACATTGAATTTTTTTTTTTTATGTGCTATTTCTGAAACATTTTTTTCCTATGAGCTGAAAGGGAATAACATATTTTCTTATGCAGACTTCTTAAATCGCTACTTATCAAGGAAGATTTGAGATGAGAACATTTGACCTACATCTTTCTGTGGGTTATTGGATTTTTTTTTCCTTCTACATAGAAAATGTAAAACAAACAAGAAAGAATCTATAAACAAACTCCCTCTTTCTTTCTCTACTAGGCTGTGATGAGAGCAGTATCACTTACGAAATGTCCTCTTATGTGATATGGTGAAAACTGCCTCAGAAGGTATTTTGTAATTTGATGCACTAACAAGATAGTTAGGAATGAAAAATGCATTTTCCCAAGCTATCATGTCATAAGTATTTTATATTTTCTTGTTTTCAAAACTGTGAATTGATGATTGTTTCAGTAGAAGTAGAGTTTTATGTCTGAGGATAGTTTTTCCTGATGGCAATTAAACTGCAACAGGACACCCTTAACACTTGACCATGTTATTGTATCTTGGTTTTGGAATATTTTGGTGGTGGTGTTGTGTATGTGGTGGTGGTTGTTGTTGTTCCCAATTTCAATTATAATTTGAGGCCCTCCTAGATACTCCAAACTGTCTTTTGTTCTTTGGCATATACCTATTCCCAGCAGAGGTGTTTCTGAGATGTGCCAGTATCAGAACAGGAGATTTTAATTTTCTCCTTACTGTTCCATACCAAAATCCTGCAGGTATCACCCATCTCTAAATGAACTAAAGTACAGAAAAATTGTACATCTTTTCAGCAGTTAATAGATAGCGGGCTTGGTCTTGCAAACCCTCCTGCTTTTGCTGTTAATTGCACATACAAGTCATGCAAGCCTAGAGGGGGATGGAGCTGAAATAGTCCTGTAGATCTTAGGAAGACTCTGTAACAGTCTAAGGTGGTTTATTTTGGGGGTTTTCATGTAACTGTTTCCCATTAGGTGGCTGAAGAACTGTCTCACTGAATATCTGGTGTTGGGGCTGGCTTGCACTCGTGTGGTTGCCCTACCCTAAGTCTTGATGTAGATGTTAGCAAAAAGGTTGCATTTCACCTGTTCACTGTCAGTTTTAAGCGGATGTCAGGTGACAGTCCTCTTGAAATAATGCTTTTATCAAGAATGACACAATACTGTCTGGAGGGCTTTTGGGTGGCTGATTTTGGGAGCGGGCTGCTGTCA
>VWZE01017259.1:504493-511993 GCA_013396675.1 Eubucco bourcierii | reverse complement strand
GGCTGTGGTGAAGCCTTTTCAGCCTCATTATTTGGGGAAAAGTCCAATTGTTCAGAACAAGTCCACACTCGAGCATCTGTTTTCCCATGCTGTGTATTAGATGTCTGTCTGCAACCTGCAGAAATCCTTCTGGTCCCTGCTCCTCAATGGGATGAGAGATTGCTTACTCCCTTTAATGTCTGTAATTTGGTTTCCTCGAATGAGCCACGCAAATGTGTTTAAGAATGAACAAAAATTGTGCAGTTCTACCTCAGTGTGTTTGTTTTGCCATCCTCTTTTTGAAGACCTTTGGAGTTTCTTCTTCTGGGGCAGAGGTGTGCTGGGCCAATAAGCTCACTTGCTGAGCAGAGCACAACTGCAGGGGAGTGTTACTCTGGGAGGCTTTTACCCTGACAAATTGGTCTGTAGGGGTTCATGGTGCAATTTTTTAATGCCAGTGAGTGTTTTAGACACTAGTAAACTGTCCCAATTTGACTTAAGTGAATCTAAATTTGTTTCCATGCAGCTTACTGCCTGTACCTTTTAAAATATCTGCTTTACATAGTCAGTGTCAAATGTGTTAGAATAATATTAGCACAGGTAAGTAAAAATACCTTTTTATAAGGCTCTAAATCATTTCTGCTACAGTTTAATGTGTAAAGCTGCAGATTTTTCCAATTCATTCGTAAGGTTATGTATCGCAGACCTTAAATCATTTAAGGTTTTAAACCTGAGGGGTTCACTCACAGTCATGAACTGGAAAGCAGATTGCAAGAGACATTGACGTGCTGATCAATGACATGAAGCCTCCAAACAAATCGGTACAGGACTTTAAGAGATGAAGCCTTACTGTGTTCTGTCTGTCATCAGAATTTATAAAGCATCTTAGTGAAAGCCCCTTGAGAATCATTCCTAGAGTTTTGCAAGTCATGAGCGTGTAGGTAAAAATCTGGATTTTTTTTTTTTCCTTTCTTAAACACAAGTAGCTTTGTAATAGCACAGCAAAAATGTAGTCTATGAAGTCAGTGTAGGAGTACTAGGAACCTGTTGAGTGAGATAACATCTTTTTGAAACCTAACAGTTTATTATCTTCTTTGTTTCTATTTCTTGGCTTTCTTACATTCAATAAACTGCAAATAAACACTAACAAAGGTGTATCTTGAGGTTTTAAGGCACCAACAACAGCAGAAATTCCAGACAAACAAGCTGTCACTGTTTTTTAGACACCGTGTGACTGAAAATGTTGGATACGACCTGTGTTTATATGTAGCAGTCCAGGAATTTATTTTTCCTACGTGTCCAAACATTGTAACTGAAATTCACCTATTTGAATTCTGAAATGGTGTGTATTTGGGAAGACTAAATCTGATGAGAATGTTTGATTTTCTTTAATTTGTTTTTTTTAGAAATCATTTACAAAAGGTGGTTGTTCTCTCCAGACAGCATTGTAGGTGCTTAGCTTGACTACCCATTGATTTACTTTCCATGTTGTTAGGTATGCTCATGGGAAATAGGTTACCAGGCTAGAGTAATGGCTTGTAGGTGCTCACCACATATTATGCTGAATACTGTAAAATGTGTAATGAAAAGGCAGACTTTTCCTTTCAGGGCTTATAATTCAAGGATAAAGCCAGAGACAATTGACATGTAAAAGAAAACCAGGCCTGAGAGAACAAAAAAGAAAAGTGTTCCTGTACATGAGAAACAGTGGCGATGGCAAACCAGATGTCTGCTGCTGAATTGTTAGCAGTTAACTGTGGAAATGTGAGTTTTAAAGGAGGGATCTAAAGCTTTTACTGGGGTAGTTCTCCTATGTCAGAGAAGTTGTGTGGTAGAACTGTCACTTGGAAAACATCTCAAAGCACCTGATAAAGACCGGTTCAACTTGCAGGTGATGGGGGAAGAAGTGGGAATGAGGAAAAGTGATAGACCATCAAAAGGAAAAATAAATACCTTGGTTTTGTTGTGGTGGAGAAGCAAAAGGAGTAAGAAGAGGAGGTGACATGGACAAAGCAGGACACTGCACTAGTATTTTGCACTGGACATAATTGGGACAAGGTGAAGTCTGGAGAGATCTGAAAGGATATATTAAAGTGTTGTGTTGATACTGCACTAGTGGAGGGCTGTGCTGTGTAGTAGTAGTAAACTCCTAATTGGAAAAACTATTTAATATTGTTTTCATCATCGATAGGAGTCCTCAATTAATATTTTTATCCCTCAAGTCAACAAGCATCATTGCCCAGCAGTGCAGTCCTGCCAGTGATGAACAATTTAAACCAAATGCAGTAAAATGGCCAAGCTTCTAATTATTTCACATAGAAATCACAGAAAACATCTGGCTGGAAGAGTCCTCAAAGATCATCCAGTCCAACCCTCAACCCACTACTGAACCATGTGTTCAGGTCTATGCCACCAGGGCTGATGACTCCACCACTGCCCTGGGCAGACCATTCCAATGTTTGATAACCCACTCTGTGAAGAAATTTTTCCTAATATCAGGTCTAAACCTTCCCTGGTGCAACTTGTAACTATTTCCTCTAGACGTGTCACTTGACACCGAGGAGAAGAGGCTGTCCCCTCCTCACTCCAACCTCCCTTCAGGTAGTCGTAGAGAGCAATGAGATCTCCCCCCCAGCCTCCTCTTCTCCAGACTGAACAACCCCAGCTCCCTCAGATGCTCCTCACAGGCCACGTGCTCCAGGCCCTTCACGAGCCTCATTGCCCTTTTCTGACGTATGTTCCAGCACCTCAATGTCCCTCTCGTAACGAGTGGGCCAGAACTGAACACAGTACTTGAGGTGTGGCCTCACCAGTGCTGAGTACGGGGGATGATCACCTCCCTGCTCCTCCTGGTTGCTATGTTCTAATAGAAGCCAGGATGCTATTGACTTTCTCAACCACCTGAGCAGATTGCTTGACTCTCATTTAGTTGACTGTCAACCAACACCTCCAGGTTTCTGAGCTGCAACTTTCCAACCATACTTCCCTGAGTCTATAGCTTACCATGGGGTTGTTGTGACCCAGGTGGAAATGAAGGGTGCAATTCTGTACACACTGACTGCTGCAGCCTACCTCTGGGGTTCTGCATGGAAGCCAGTGCTTCTTTGGAAAATACATGTGGGTAAGGTAAAACCCTAAGGCTGTGGTGCTTGAACTAGAGTTTCAGAGCCAGAGTCTGCTGTATGAAATAGTTTAGTCGATGTAGATGTACAAAGTGTATTATTTAGAAGTGACCTTTAATTTAATTTGTTATACAGGCATAGGAATAAACATAGTTAGAATTCTCAGTCATAAATTCTTCAGATTATAGCTTCAGTCGAGTGAACTTTACTTTGCTCTAAGAATGCCCTTTGTTTTTGTTTCTATTTTGCTTACTAATGTAATGGCTCTAAATTCACTACTGACAAATATCTTGGAAGTATTCTAGCTTGGCTTTTACTGCTGGCTCTTATCTCTTTTAAGTAGGGCTTATTAGATGAGATCATCTACAAGGGACTTATTTCTGTTATAAAATGGGATTAAAAAAAATGTAAAAATACAATTAGTAGCTGTTTTCTTGTTACACAGTTTTAAAGATTAGAATATCAATGTCAAAGGAAATAACTGGGTTTCTGGAGTATGCTGTGCAACTTTTGCTTTATCCTGTTTTGTCCTCTTTTGCTGCACTGTCTAGGGGAAAGGATCAGAAGAATTTCATTCTGTTCCTCGGAGTTATCTCGAGGAGAGGTTTTCCCTCTCAAAACAATCCAGAACTAAAATAACATTCCAGTTTCCATAATGAAATGACCACCAAATAAGCATATTATGAAAGGTGCTAGTGCATTAGTATTCTAATTCTCAGTACTCTGTGGTGTTCTGTAGATTGTCTGCTTGAGGTGCCATTGTAATACTTTAACATAAACATCTGATTCAGACACTGAGTCTTGACATACTAAATTTCTTACAGGTTTTATTTTTACAGTTGCGACCTCCAGTACCTGTCCCCTGTCTTATAAGAATTTCCTCAACCAGGAACAGATTCATCAGATAAGAGTAACTGGTAAGAATACTTAATTATATTGTCCTCATAATATTTTGTTCTGCTTATGGATCTGAGCTTTCAGGTTTGTTTTACCATATTAGAAAATACATAAAAATGAGATACCTAAATGGGACTTTAAAATCTGTTCTCACATGGTTCCTTTGCATCTTCAAAAATACAGTGTTTATGTCTTTAGTAGTAAAAAGTTTTGCAGTTCTTTCAGGGTTTGGCAAGTTACAAATAGATTTTAAAAGGAAAATACCTGCTTGGTAAGATCATGAGTACCTCATCTTACGCAGTCGATATGTAGTATTTGTGTTAGAGATGAATTATCATTTATTACTATATCAACAGACTGCTGATTTTTAAAAAAAAAAATCCATGACACTCATGATTAATCTTACCACTTTTTTTTTTTTTGCCTTTTTTTCATTCCTCCCCAGAAGTTCAGTAGAACATCTCATGCATATTATTAAGAATCATATTCCGTTGTATATTAGCATGAGAAGAACACCCATGAAATTCAGTGGGTGGAGGGGTGTACTACATTGTACATGTGATTTTCCTCTGAGCTATTCCAATGGAGTAGAAAAGTAAAGTCTGAGAAACCAGACTGGCGTGGAAATCGGTGTGAAATCAGAATTGGGTTATTTGGCCCTCAGTTTGAAGTAAAAGTCTAGCTTTCTAGGAAATAACCAATAATTAATTCTACATTCTACATGCATTAGCTGATTCCTAAATATAAATTTCTGATAGCATCTTCTCCCAAGTCAAATTCTTATGTTGTTTCATTATTATCATTGTTCTGCTGGATTGTCCACTCATTTTTATATTCTGTGAATCAGGAGAAACTCTGTGATTCAGAGGAATTGTGGTGATTTATAGTTGATGGAAGTGAGAGGACAGTCAGTCATATTAAAGCTTCAATACTGCAAGTGCATAAGCAGGTATTTGAATTACTGATGCTAATGGAATTGCTCACGTGAGGAAAGTTAAGCGCAGACGCAAGTGTTTTCAGGATTGATGTCTGTACTTAGGAATTTATATAACTTAAGAATATGGCTCACAATTTTAAAAAAACTTACTAATTGAATGTGAGCTGTTGGGTTTTATTCTAGGTAATTGACTTAAAAAGAATTACAGTGACTTGATTCTAGAATAATTCTATCGACTTCGGAGAAGATACGTGGGTTTTTAATGCTGTAAATAAGGATGTAGTCTGACCAATTCACTGATCCATCCTAATATCAGGAAATGCTTGCCAGAGTGAAGGAGGAGCACAGAACTGGACAATTAGTAATACGAATGGTTTCAATCAAATGGTTAAACAGCTCAGCAAGGACATGGTTCCTTTTGTAATAGCATTTGGAATCCAAATAAAACCATCTGAGAGATGTACTGTTTGTTGTGATGTTAATGAAGGAAACAGAAAACTCTCAACACATCTTGAATTTAAAGGGGGTGTGTGTGTGTGATCAAGCTATTCTAGGTTATAGAAAAGCAGAAAAAAAAAGACCAAAAAATTCTAAACCAACAAACTTCAAATATGCATGCAAGAAGCTCATACTCAATTAACAAAGCTTGCCTTTCTCTTGACCATACCCCTTAGAGGTCATCATATAAACTGTTTAAATTGATAGCAATATTCTGCACCACAAAATTAATTTTACATTGTATACAGTTTTTATTGTGACTTTATCTTGTTTCAAAAGTGCTTACTTTCTGATTTTGTGGATATTACTGGCTGGATTACTTTTATTTTGGTTTTTACACAACAGTTATATTAGAAATTTGCTGTTTTATTCTTACCTTCTTAGTAAAAATCCTTTTATCACACAATGGGTAATTTATATCCATTACCAGCCCTTTCAATCCTTTTCAGTGGTGCTGTCAGTGCCTTTGGCACAGTAATGATTAATGTGATCTAATAATAGTGTGCCATTATATTACCTTAGTAAAACATGTACCAACATCCTATTCAGATCTACCAAATTCATAGCTTCCTATAATATTTTTGTTGAAAGACAGGATTACTATTTTTCAAAGCTGATTTTTTTTTCCCCCCCCACCCCCCTCCTGCTTTAACATATTTAATGAAATTCACAATTCTTTGCCATGGTAATCTTTGTGCATGCATTTGGGCTTGATGGGTGAATTTTATATCATTCTGCATTATTATGATTTGTTGGGCAAATTGTTTGATGTGTAAAGAGAGCTATGCATTACATTGTTTTGTTTTGTTAAGGGTGCATTTTAAGCATTCAGTACCTTCTGATTATTCTGCTGTATTTATCATAGGGTGTGTATTTATGTCATAATATGCAAGAATAAGCTTTTGGGCTAAAATGTGTCTGTCTTTCCTGCACTCTTACCCAAATGCCACATACCACAGAACTTGTGCTCCTATGCCCAGCAGTACAAGTTGTGGTTACAGGACTGCAGTTGCTGTAGTCCTCTCTGGCATTAGAAAAGTGCAGAAGGGTGTCCAACTGTGAGCTGGAAACCGGGATTGTGCAGTGCTATGTCTGTGACTTTGAATCCAAGATGCACACGTCCGAAAACCAGATCCATACATCTCTACCTTGTACACGAGGTTCAACCAGATACAACATTGCTTGAGTTCAAACTCCAGTTGTCAGGAAGTACCAGTCCACCCTAGAAGCAGAGAAACTCTCCAGAGGACAAATTTTGGGTGACCAAAAAATGTTGGTGCTTGTAAAAGCATTTAAGTCATGTATGTATGCCTCTGTCTTCTGCTCATTCCAGTTATGTACCTCATGCAGTGTGGGAGTTTGCCGCTGCTCTTGCACTGAGCACTGGTTCTCCCAGTCCTCTGCAACAGGGGGGACCTTAGTCAAGACACTGTTTCCAGTCTTGGGTACATCTATTTAATAGTGCTGCTATTTAACACAACTCGATAGTTTATATAACACTGCGTCTTTGCAATGCAACTTAAATCTTCATCACCCAAAGATGCCATTATTGCAGTCAGGGAGTCACATACTTAACTCTGTCACAGTAAAATCAAAATGAAACGGCATGTCCACAATTTAACTCTGCTATGTGATGTTCTGTTAAATACATACTCTTACTGTTTCATCATACCACAATAAATAATGAATGAGAAAAATATTTTAATCTTGTCAATACTGGCAATGCCTAAAACGAAGGCAAGTGTGTGTATGCATTTATGTGGATTCCTTATTTGATTTAGACTAAGCGATACAGCTGTAACATGATTTGAAATATGCAATCAATGTAAACGAAGAAAAATATTTTGAATGCAGTGTATAAACTGTGTGGTTCTTTAGACATATTTTTAGGAAAAGGGAAAAAAAAAGATGATGATTGTCACCCAATATAACAATAATGCCGCTATTGGAGATACATGCATCAGCTTTATTTCCTGCTGTAGGAAAGACAGTCTTAAGCCTTGGTCACTTAAAACAAAGGTATTTTCCTCTCTTCCACACAGCTGATTCTTGATGAAATACCAAGAA
>VWZE01017259.1:485095-504407 GCA_013396675.1 Eubucco bourcierii | reverse complement strand
GTTTTTTTGAGAAAAAAAACACAGGAGGGGGGGGGGGGGGGGGAGGGGATGGGACAGAAGTGTGTGGGTGGAATAAAGCCTGAAATCCTGGTTAAACGTTGTAGTCAAAACATTTAAGCAAAGTTGAAAAAGATGCTTCTCTCTTTTTTTAAAAATTAAGATACAGTAATTTACTAAACAGAAAAACCTTTCCTGAAGAAATAACCAAAATCAGTTTGATAATGGAGATATGATTGGTTAAAGCTCCAACAGAGCTGTGCCTGTCTCAAGTTAGCGGTGCTTTAGGTTGCACTGTCACTGGACTGTATAGTGGTCAGACTGTGTTATATCTTGCTGCTTTATTACGTGTGGATCCTGCAGTTGTACTAGTCAGGACCAAGATGGAATTAAAAATGGCAGCTTCCTTTTTTTTTTTGAGAATAGAATGTCAGTAAAATGTTTTTCCGTCCTCTCTTTATGTGCAACTCCAAATAGATGTAGTAGGCTGCAGAATAGGCTTTTGCATACTTTGAAACATTTCAGGGCATCATTGGTTGTTTCTTGTGTTGTTTCTTTCAATGGGAGATTGTACGAAGTTCAAGAGACACCAGGTGCCTTTGGGGAGTTTTATGTCTGTTCCTTTAGTAAAGTGGGATTGGAAGTTGGTGAATTTGCCAGTGAAGGACTATTTCATCTGCAGATCTTCCTTTTTCATTCTGATGGGATCGAGGATCTTACATGTCAGATCCTGTTGCAGCTGTGTAAGGTGTTGAACAGCACTGTTATGGTTCACTGCCTTTGTTTAGGCTCCTATCTGTATTGCCGTACTGTGGTCCTTACCACACTTGGGTAGGTCAGGAAGTGGCATAATTTCTGTGATTTTGGTGGAAGGGTCTCCCAGTAAGCAGAGGAAGAAAAAGAAAATAAAACTTTAAAATCTTGGGCTAATTCTTGAAAGATGGGAAAGCACAAGAGGAAAATGCTTTTGGCTTTTAAAGGCTAATTTTGTCTCCTGTAAGGCCATCAGGTCAATGAGTAGAAGTGGTGACTGGTAATTCTTGGGTTATATTACTAGCCACTGAATTACTCTGTGACTTCAGTAATGAAACATAAATGTTCTGTCTGTTCCCCAGTGGGCATAATACCATTTACCTGTCTCAAAAATACTTTGTAATTTAATTAACACTTGGAGTGCTCTTTGAGATCCTTAGATAAAAGCAGGCAAAATGAGTCAATTGTTACAGAAATCCCAATTTATCCCCATTTAAAAAAAATTACACTTTGTCTTGACTTTTTCAAACCTCAAATAATGTTTGATAGGAGTTTGGGGCTTTGTTCTTACTGGTCCTTAGAGTCACTTATTCTTAGTGATTTGCATAGGCATAGTGTAGGTATTACTTTTTTGTTCAACAGAGGGTTTTTGTGGCTCATAAATTACCAGTCCCTATGCTGGGAAACTGTTTCTGAGAGAAGCATGTGTTTTCAGAGGAGAATTTGAGCTGTGCAAGAAGAGTTTTGCTTGTCTTCAACATACACTTTTGATTGTTTTAGAGGAAAAATGTCTTAATTTTTAGTTCTGCACTGGGTGTAATAGCTTGGTCTTTGTTTCATGAAGTATGCCAGTATTTTGCTGATAAATTACACGTGACTGTGCTATTGTATCTGCTGCTGTTCAGCAGTTGTATGTAATCACCACATCCTGTCATGGCCAGATCACTCAGCAATGGCCAAACCAAGTATTTAGTTTATATAAACAATCCCTTTCTGTAATTATGCACCCACCTACCTTTTGGGCTGTTGTAAATATTTAATCATATATATACTTCTGTTTGAATAGATACTTTGTAAGCCAGCTGAGATGTACACTTAAGTTGGTTTTTTGCATTCTCCTCTGGCCTCTGGTAAAGAATTTTCATTAAGACATGCAGGGACACTTGTAGAAAGAAAGCTACGACTTCACTCACACCCATGCTTTCCATTTTGTTTTGGAAACAACCAGATCTCTCTCTAAAATCACAAACCTCTTTGCTCCTAATTCATTGTCATGTGTCTTCCTTACCAGCTCCATCCATTCAGATGGAGCTTGCTGCCTATCACTCAGCTTTCTTTTCAGAGTCTCTAGAAACGGCACACAACTACCTGGATACATCTGGGCTCAAAGTAAGGCTCTTGGCAAAAACATCTATGTTCACACATTTTACTCCTTTTTAATCTACTTTCTGTCCCTATCTTATTTTAAGCACTCAAAAGGAGTTTAAACACGCTTTTAGATAAGCAGATAATCTCAACAAGCATCTTTGCTAGCTAGCAAAAATGTTGCACACCTGTTTGTACACAGCCGTTAACGCTAAGCAAGTCTGTCATTCCCTTCTGGTGTTAAAACTGCCATTATCTTGAAGTTTTAAGTTGTACTATTTGTATAATAGTGCATAATAACACCTACAAGGGAGTTTATGTATCTTCCTTATTCTTCCCTTCATCTCCTCTAGCAGTTGTTTCAGAAGATACCTTTTGGTCTTGCGTTGGTAGTTTGGATAGTCTGATGCCATTGTGACTGAAACCAAAGGCTGTGTTTCGGCTTCAGGGAAAATCTGGGGAGGCCGGAATGGCTCAAGTGATCTGCCAGTGCTTTTCTAATATTGGGGTAATACATGCTGCTTCTACCATAAAATACTAGTTTGTTTTCTGACTTCCTTTCCTTCTTAAATTCTATTGCATCTTAATTTTTTTCACCACATCTTGCCACAGAAGGTTTACAGGAAAGGTGGACTGGGAGATGTCTGTGAAGTTCATACTTTTGCACAGCTGTAATGACAGGTAACAGTGCTGGGAAGAAGTGCAATCGTTCAATAGCAGTGTGGACATTTTACATGTGTAAAGGATTTCCTGAGAGTGTTTTGCTTCGAGAAGAGGTGAACATGTGCAGCTGTAATGCTCAGTCAAATGCAGCAAACTGCTCTCCCTTCTTCCCTTGTGCTCCTCCTCTGGAATGTTAACATTTTTACCAACATTGCGACTGCACAAAAATAGAGCCCATCTCAACCCTCTTAATAGTGATCTCAAGTGTTGCTTTGAATGGACATTGTCCTGTGAGCAAAACACTGAAGGAAAATTCTTGTATTGCTTTTATTTCCTGTGGCTTACTGCATATTGCATAGCTGACCAAATATGCCAAGACTATGGAAAAAGAGAAAACGACAAGATGACTCTTCCCCCAAACAGTAAACACACATTGCAGCCTGGCTTCTTATTTGAGAATGCAAGATTTTACTTTTTGAATAACTACTGTATTTTAACAATAGGCATCAAGTGATTGCTATGTGATACACAACAGTGTTTTTCATGAACTTTTGGCTGCTGAATAGGCCCAGCAAATATGGGTTCTTACCCTTTTAGTTTTCTGGGTCAATTCATTTTACACAAAGGAGGGAATGATAATTTGAGTTGTAGGCAGAGAATGTTTTCTTCACATGGTAGGAAAGATGAAAGCTGTTTTTATTTGATTTCTTTTTAAATTAAAAATTATAATTCTTTACAGAGTTACAAATAATTATCTTATTACTAAAGGCATCTTGGTAGCTTGTTACAGAGTCTCTGTAAAATAATTGCTGATTGTCATTGCAAACTAAAAACAGAGAAGGAGGGGAAGCATATAAATATATATGTAATGTGTATGTGTGGAAATTATTATTTTTCTAGATGTTATTTGATTACCCTAAAAGTAAAGATCTGGGTGAATACTTTTTGTTTGTAAAATTATACTGGTCATTTGCAAACCAGAACAGCAGTTCAGAAAACATCTTTTTAATCTCTGAATGCTGAGCCCTTTCCTACTCAGGGGTCCGAGAGGACAGTGTCTATCAGATTTAGTTGGCTTCCTGATGGGACACCACATTGAGGATGCTTTTATGTTCTTAACTCCTGTTCTTCTGTTGTTGGAATCCCATGGAGCAGGATTTCTGAGAACTGGGTTTAAAATCTGCATGAGAGCAGGAACTGACACTTGAAAATGCAGGAGAGGTACAGGTGAGGTAGTAGAAGAGCAGGCAGGCGAGAACACCGCTCTGATGCATACGCTTAATGGAAGCTTATATGGGAGAGGAGGACGTCTCCAGAAGGAGCAGCGAAGGAGGGCACTTGGGATAGGGAGAGGAAGGACATTTAAGTTAGGAAAGGGGTGGGAGAGAAATCATCTGTGGCTATGCAAAACTCATAGAATCATTAAGGTTGGAAAAGACTTCTAAGATCAGCAAGTCCAACCATAACCCAACTACCATGACCACTAAACTATATTCTGAAATGCCAGATCTAAATGCTTCTTGAACACCACCAGGGATGCTGACTCCACCACCTCTGTGGAAAGCCTGTTCCAGTGCCTCACCACTCTCTCAGTAAATAATTTTTTCCTGGTGTCCAATCTAAACCCCCCCGGCACAACTTAAACCCATTTCCTCTTGTGCTATCACTAGTTACTTGGGAGAAGAGACCAACACTGGTCTCACTACAATCTCCTTTCAGGTAGTTGTAGAGAGCAATAAGATCTCCCCATAGCCTTCTCTTCTCCAGACTAAACAACTCCAACTCCCTCAGCTGCTCCCTGTGAGACATGCCCTCCAAAGCCCTCATCAGCCTCACTGCCCTTATCAACATGCTCCAGGACTTGAATGTCATTCCTATACTGTGACACCCAGAACTCTACACAGTTTGAGGTGTGACTTCACCAGAGCTTAGTACAAGGACACAATCACTTCTCTACTCCTGCTGGACACTGTTTCTGATACAGACTATCATGCCTTTGGCCTTCTTGGCCTCCTGGGCACACTGCTGTCTACTGGCACCCCCATACGCTTTTCCACTGGGCTGCTTTCCAACCACTCTTCCCCCAAGCCTTGCTTACCGTTCCTGTGACCAAAGTGCAGGACCTGACACTTGGTCTTGTTAAACCTCAACCCATCAATTTAACCTGTCCAGGTGAAGAATTCAAGGACAACTAAGACAGGATGTGTGAAAGGTTATCATGCTCTTCTGCTATGTGTTTCTAAGACAAGACCTATCCTGACCAAATTAATGGAGAACATCATCTGTGTAGCAGGTTCACCAAGGCTTGGGCAAGTGTATGGATGAACCATTGATGATGTACTGCCTGCCACTGTTGGTATTGTACTGGATTTGCTGCTTCAAGGAAAGTGCAGTTGTAATTACTCTTCCTTTTGCTGTCTGTGTATGACAGCAGCTGTCAGTGCTCACTGAAGTGCCAGGATGAGACATGTTTTAAAATGAGAAAGATGTACAAAATTTACCTGAGTATTGTGGCATTCATTCTCTAACACTCTTTTCTGATCCCCACACCATACTGCCAGAACACAGCTCTAGAACCAAACCGCAGAAAGTCTCTATTTCATGCCATCATTCCTTTAATCTGGGAAAAATTTCACTGAATGATCCCAATGGCTGTAGTCCTCCCTTTGTGTCATTTACATGGTTCCATTATTTGGAATAAATTTATGGAATGCCTCCCAAGCTGGGAGGGTTTGTGTTGGGTGTTGCTGTTTTTCTGAGATAGTCAAGTTACTGTGGCAAAAATTGTGCATTTTACCAGCCAACAAAGTGTGAGTATTTCACCTTTCTTAAAGAGTTTCCCTACAATGAAGACTCTGACAAATTCTGTGTTCTGACAAATCTTCAGAGAGTTCTCTGTTTCTCTCCCTGCTTGCCCAGTTGCCCATCTCTTAAAAGTACCTATTGCCTCTTTTTAATTTACTTTATTCCCAATATAGTTTTGAGGGACGTACCTTTTTTCTTTGGTATCAGACGCTGGAAACCTGTCCCCCTTCTCAGAAGATAATAGGGATTGCTTGCTCAGATAGGAAAAAAAAATTCTTTCATGGCTGGCATTTTTCTTTTTTCTTTTTTTCCTAGACATTCCATGTGAAGCATTTATCATTGGGATAATTTTCACTCTCAAAGTCATATCAGACAGAAAGCTGTCTTCAGGGCTATTTCTTCTAGTTCACTGGACAGCTGTTCTGCCTGAAAAGAAAGAAAAGATCATATATCAGTCAAAGACTTCAGTAGAATCCTTATGTTCTTTAACTAATAGGAAAATCCTAACTGTGAGTTCTTGATTTTCTGACTTCTGCTTTTTCAGTGTGGAGAACTGCATTGATATATTTTGCAAGAGTACATAAACGTATTTTTTTTGTTTCTTTTGTGTGTTGTCTTGATGCTTGGAGAGTGCTACAGACTCATCCTCACTGCTGACAGCCACATCATAAGCAAATGGTGTTCTTATCCCTGTGACTTGATTGATCCTCTTCTGAATGTCACTATGGGCAGAAATTAGTGCTACTTAACAGAACCAAGGCTCTTATCTTTGCTCTGCTGATGCTGAACTAGTGATTTCCAGTGAAAAAAGACTACAGGGCTGAAGCTGCATCCTTCTTAGCTGGTACAGATGACTATTTACTCATCATTCTGCATTATTGTAACTTCATTACACTGAAATAACTAACAGGTAATAAATTCCTTTTTTTTTTTTTGTCAATGAATTTATTATTAATTATACCTTTAGCCTAACCTGTGATGTTAATTTAAAGAAGATTCAAAGTACTTTAAAATTTCTTTTCCCTTAAAAAAAAAAAATTAAAAAAAGAAAATCCAAGTGCTTTCTACAATTTCCCAAATAATGTGCATATATAGCAACATAATTGAGTTTAGGATGTGTTCTTTCATCTGGAAGTGGGGAGAGAAACATGTTAGCTGAACTTGGGTTCTGCCATTTTTGCCTAGCAGTTGTTACCTTCCAGAATGAAAACCATCCCTGATACGCTCTTTTCTGGCCTTGTTCGACTGTGTTAGAATTTGTTAGCACAGCACAGAACAGCACCGTGAAGGTAAACTGGAACCAAGCCGAAGGCTGACTTGGAGACAACAGTAGCCCAAGGAATCTGTTAAGCTAACTTGAACATTTTTTGCACACAGGAAGAGAAAAACCAAAGCTGAACTCCAAGGAGAGTTTTTTGTATCCACCTATTGCTGATCTTCAAAGCTATTGTTAACAGTCTGTTATGTGTTCATGCTATGTCAGTATTTGATGGGATTTTCAGAGCCCAGTCAATGCTATATGGGGCTCAGTGATATAGAGATATTGCAGTGTTTTGATGTCTTTTACTGAAAGAGACCCTCTGTTCTCTAAGCCAGCAGACCTTGGCTTTGGTAAGGCTTTGTAAGGGCTGTCTGGCCTGGATTATCTTATGTAGGATTGCAAGCAAAATTAAGGCATAAGGCAGCTAATTGTGCAGTGAAAATGAGGTATGAGAAACGAAAGATGTGCCAGCACAATTGCAGTAAATTCTTGTATTTACATATACTTAAAGGCGTCCTGATCCAAAATTTCCTGAAGCAAATGAATTTATTGATTTTTAGCAGATGTTGGATCCTATTGCTTGCCATATTGGATCAGAATATTGGGTCATCAAATGCCATTGATTATGACCAGGAGCGGAAGATTTATAGGAAGAGGCAAGAAACCCATGATCAGTCATTGCAGAATAAACTCTCTTTAAGAGTGTTGTAATTATAGGCAGGACACATGGCCAGTGTATACAGCATGATAGTTCCAAATGAAGGAAAAACAATGGGGATGATTTAATTCTCTTTTGCTTTGAAATAAAGAAAAGATCATTTTTATTTAATCAATAGACTGTAGGGTTTGATGTATGGATGGAAACTTAACCATCAGTGGAATAGTATTTCTGGTTAAGCATTTCTCATCAGGAGCTTGTTTGACTTGTGAGCTGCTCCATTTTTTAAACTTATATGTCTTTATTAGAGAACTTCTAAAGATTGTTGCAGTGCCAGCATGGGGAGTGTGTGTTTCAATACAGATGCATCTTGTAGGAAAGGAGATAAACCTTTTCCTTTGTACACACATACATGATTTATCAGATGTATTGTATTACTCTGTCTTTACAATAAAATGTACAGTGGATGTGAATTACTCTGTCTGTATAGGATTAGAAACTTTTCTGTCTTATATTCAAGAAGAGGATTAGTCTGCAGATAATGTGCAGATAATTTACTTTTAGTGAGACATTGCATCTTAAGACCGGTGGAATCAACTTTATTGAGGTAAAAGGAACTAGAATTGATATGGAACGACATAGTGTAGTTGACCACTCATAGAACTTTCAAGATGACATCAGAAATACATCATCATGTATTTATTGAAGAGTCATTTTTTCTGTCATTCTAAAATGATCTTTTTATTTAAAAAAAATAAAAATAATCTGTTGAAAGTGTTGAGTACCTTGAAATTCACCAGTGGTGTGTTTTTTTTTTTTTATATGCATGATTTGCAGCATTATGTGCCAACAGCTCATTTAAATATGAAGCATCTATAGATTATTATTAAGGAATTTTTCATCTGTTGATTTCAGAATTGAGGAATTTATCAGCTATTGCAAGAATGGAGGTGCATTATTTATATACAAAAGCAGACAATAACGAAAGAATACTCCTAAAATGCAGTGCATATCTTTTTGTGATTAAGGTAGGAAATGCACAGCATATGAAGAAATACAATATGCATTCCATTTGATTTTAGGTGTGGCAGCAGCAATTATGATTTCATAACAGTGGGAGTAACATGACAGTTCAAAAGCACAGTGATAAGATTATTTTTTTTTTTATATACATAACAATGTAAATTCTTAAAATAACAATGTAATTTCTCACTGGATATCAGGATAATCCAATTTAAAACAATTTACTCTCAAAAGGTGTGGTAAAAATAGATACATAATTCTGGAGCGTGGTGTAATACGTTAATTTTTATGAGTTATGAAGATGTACAACTCAGGACCTAGGATAAACATCACATTCTTTAATCCATTACACTATGGCACATATGTGCCACTTTTATTACTCTAAAATAAAATATGTTGGGGGGGGGGGAGCTGCTTTTTTCTGTATTGGAAAACCTTTGTTTTAAAATCATAAAAAAGTATGGTCTAATGCACCAAACACTGTTAATGAGTTAGACATCTAAATTCCTTGAAGACTTGTAAGGTAAAGAGCCCTCATCTTCTGGTAATCACATTCAAACACATTCTTTATCTCAAATGTTTTAAGGCTTATGGGTGCAGTTCCTATGTGTTTAAATGATTGCAGATCACTTACATTCCAGTTAGAGAATGCAGGTGAATCTGGGATTGTGCAACAATACAGGAACAGTGGTAGGAAAGGAATGAAGAGGGAAAACAGCTATCTGCCACTTTACTAACTCAACATGCAGTATATTATAGTTTCTGTACAGATCTACAATCAACTTTTCTTCTCCTACGGGTCTTAAAGCTTTCAGCCAATGTTCTCTTTTCTGCCCCATTACAGAGCCCTGACAAATATGGGTATATTTATTTAAAGAATAAGAAACCCTTTATTTCTAGAGGAGCCTTCCAGTATTTGAAGGGGGCCTACAGGAAGGCTGGGGAGGGATTGTTTACAAGGTCTTGCAATGACAGGACAAGGGGCAATGGGTTTAAACTGGCAGAGGGGAGATTTAGACTGGATGTTAGGAGGAAGTTCTTTCCAGTGAGGGTGGTGAGGCACTGGCACAGGTTGCCCAGGGAGGTTGTGGCTGCTCCCTCCCTGGAGGTGTTCAAGGCCAGGTTGGACAAGGCCTTGAGTGACCTGTACTAGTGGGAGGTGTCCCTGCCTATGGCAGGGTGTTGGAACTAGATGATCTTTGAGGTCCCTTCCAACCTTACTGTATTCTATGATTCTGTGATGGCAAAATATCCACTTCTTAATTCCACTAGCCTCTGCTGTGGAAATTGTTCACTTTGGCTCTGAGCGTGGGTGTCTGTCATGTTTTAACCACAAAACTTTATTTACAGATGGGGGATGAATATTAATCTTGTAACTCTAAACATTTTGCATTTACAGTAAAGGACCTACAAGAGCTTTCGTCATCTGTTGATTAAAGAATTAAACCTCGCTGCATGCTGGCCAGCTAGGTAAGTTGTATTAGCCCTACAGGTCAAAGTAACTGTGCTTTGGGAAGGTGGGGTGATGTTCCTAACATCTGTCACTAGCAGAGTTCTCCAGGGCACATGCTGAACAGACTCCAGACCTCCCTCACTTCCTGATCTATAGCTTCTCCTATGTGATGGTTTGGGAGTTTCCCACCCCCCTCACTTTGTAAAATGACCCAGACCAGAACTCAACCGGCTGGAAGTTAAGGAATGAAGCTCTATTTACAGCTCAGCACAATGTACAAACAGATATATACAGGAATAGACAAGTTAAAGGTAATACAGAAACACAACATCCCTCCCAGAAGTCAGAGACCCCAGGAGGGGCTCCCAATCTACCCTTCCACTTTCTCCCCACCCCTGTGCCTTACCCCAAGGTTTGCCATATGCACAAGGTGAGTTTGGAGGATCAACCAGGGGGGTTAGAAGGAAAGTGGTTAGTGAAAATTAATCGGCAAAAGAGAAGCCAGAAGCTAGACCGCCCGAAATGCTGTGCCCCTAGAGACAGGCAGAGACTGACTTATCTATGTTTCGGGTTTTTTTTCCCAAACACCTCAGCAAGCCTATGAGTGAACTAGACAGCCCCATTGTTTTCCTTTCACAGCCTATAGTGTAATTTTCTCTATTAAAATATTCCGATTAGCCTCAAACCAGCACATCCTCGATGCAGTCTATTTGAGCATCTGCTACGGAAACTCTTCAAACTTTTGTTTTTTCCCTTTCTCGTTTTTATGTGCTACAGCTGGGTGCTGAAACAACTGTTTGCAGCTTGCCTGCTAAACTGCATCAGAATTTCCTAATATCAAATCTATAAGTTTATGAATGTGTGTTTTGTATGCCCAAGAGCAAATGATCTTTAAGATATCTATGCGAATGCATTTTAATGTGATTTTGCAGTGTTAGGCTATCTGTCACTATCTATCATTTCTAAAATCTGATACTAATAGAATTCAGTATTTGTCAGTTTACATTAGAAAAAGAACAGATGTAAGACAACATAAAAAAAACTATTAATGAAAAAAAATTACAGATTGTATATTGAAGACATGAAATGTAATATAAATTAGCACAATACAAAGAAATAAGTTTTTTTGCTATCTCATCAGTAGAAGAATAGCTCTGCTTTTGTCCATGTGTCTGTGTCACCAGGTTGTTATTTCTTTTGTTTAGTCATATAATAGAATGTGTTGAGACATATTATCCTCAACTTGTGTAACAGCCTACAAATACTGATTGCAGTTTGAGCTTGTTATGGAAAAGTATTGCCCTGTGGATTGAGAAAATGACCAACAGCGGACTATAATCTATGAAGCTGAGAGTAAAATTGCCAACTAGAGGTCATTTTTCAAACCAAGGGGCAATAGTTTTCTACTATAAACTGAATATTACAGTCAGTATATGTTTTATTAAACCATTTAAGAAACTTGGGAGCACTTCCATTTAAACTTCTTGCTTGATGTGGCTCAGAGAACAGGCCCAGGGCAGCTCACAAAAGAGGCCTGGCAGAGACTCTCTAATAAATATTCTGTATACTCAGTAATTATGAAAGCTTAATGGTGAATGGCCATATACTGCCACCATTCCACATCCTTAGCAGCAACTGAAGTCACAAGATTTGTGTATAAAAATCAGTGCAGGCTACTGTTTCTCACTGTAACACTATGACAGACTGGGACCAAACAGTCTAAAAGATTTTCCCTTGTCCATATTCTTCAGTTGGCTTTCTTTTCTACTGAAGTATGTAGACAAGGGATCTCTTTATTGGCACTCGTGGGGCTAAATCTGTAGTGCTTTAGTCAACAAGAGAATTCCCATTCTGGACTAACAGAAATAACAACAATAACATGCATGAACCAAGTGAAACCTTGATCCTACTCCTTCAACACACCTTGCATATTCATAAAAAGTTCTGTTGTCCTGTGCCTGGGAAACAGAAGTGCTTTTAGCAGCTATTGGTCTATCTAAGTGACTTTTACTGTTAGTAGATTGTCAGTACAAAATCCTTGGTGAACTTGAGGTTTTAGAAAGAGTAACAGGGAGTTCTAGCCTCTTTGCAAAACAGGGGGGCAAAGGAAAATGAGAAGGACCGTTGTGCTTTGGGAAGAAGGGAACCAAATAAAATCTTTCACCTTTTCTTAAAGAATCCCTGACAGAAGTGTTTTGTTCAGAACTCCATCTGGGACTTCTGCTTAGCTCTTCTGCAAGCTTTGATGTCAACTTGTCTGTCTTGCAGGATTTCCAATTTTCTCTCTTGGGGCAAAGCTCACTGACTGGTTTTGTGGCATAAGCTATGTTGTCAACAGTAAACATATTTAAGTTACTGCCTAAGTTGCAAGTTCACTTGTCACAATTATGCATGTAAATTGTGCATTCACATAACCATCACTAGAAATTTCTATCTGCACTTGCCAGATTAATGCATAGTTACAGCTATATCATGGGCAAATCAGGCACAAAATTTCTTTTTGCCCTTTGAGTTTTTGAAATCCAGATTTTACATCCATATGTGTGTATATATTACGCAGACAGACATAATTTTCTAACGGTCATAATTTTAAAGGTCTACATAAAACTTTGCCACCTCAGTAAGGGTGATGAATTAGAATAATAAAAATTGGAGCAGCAAAAGTCCTGTTATACATCTAGTCCATCTTTTTGACATTACAGGGTTGTTCCCTACAGGGTATTTTCTAATACATTGAATGGAGCAGATTTAAATGTCCCAAGCAGTGAAATTCCCATTAAAGTTTCACAGATACAATTCAAAGGATGTTTTGTTGGTTTTTTTTCCTGACGCTTTCCCTTAAATTAGTCAGTTTACTCTGTTATGTTGCTTATAACTTCAGAGACCTGTCCTGTGTGTATTTGCTGGGTGTTTCCATGTTTCTAAATATTTGCAGGAAGTTGCCATAAATTAGTCTGGCGATGACCATGCTCTTTTCTCTCATCTACCTAACATTGTCTCTGGGCAGATCATGAGGTTTTGTTGTTCTTTTTGTTGTTCTTTTTTCCCCTTAAACTCTCTTGTGGATCAAAAGACAGGACCAAATGAAGATGTTGCATATATTTCATAATATATGCACATTCTATTTAATTATGTATCTAACCTATGTTCATTTCCAGGAGGTTGCTTAGAGGTCTGTATCGGACACTGTAAAAACATAAAGTTTTTACATACATTTTTAGCAATGCTTTAGCAAGCTGAGGCTGTAGAAATATAGGCTTGTTAGTTTCTAGAACGTTTTTATTATGCACTTTCCATTTTGATTGACAACTACTAGTATTTTAAGATGACAGAACTAAAACTTAGCTGCCAGATAGCATCAAACATAATGTATGCTAAGTAAACAGAAGCATGTGAGCACGATAATATTTATTGTATGGTTACATAGCAATGTGGGAAGAGACTAGAAAGAGAATTTTCCTCCAAGAAGGATATTTGATATTTTATGCTCTTTAGAAATACAAACATGGGATTGAACTTTGCACCCTGTTTCCTCAGGGTAACATGCAGGTTTATTGCCTATCCTGAGTTGTTCTTAAAAGCTTCCATCCTTTATCTTTTTCTTTTTTCTCAAATTGCTTATAAGAGAGGACTAGAAGGTCCTTCTGAGATTAATTTTATAAATTTTCTGCTTTACCATTTGATGGTTTGCCTTGCAACTTCAGCCAACATTTGTACTGAACCCTTCATACCCGGTCCTTTGGCCAGAGAGCTTGATGGTCTGAGTAGTTGAAAGTCTGGAGGGGCAAGAGACACAGTCAAGAAGTATGCAATAGGAGATTCCTGAGCAGAAGGATGATGCCTCTCTGAGAATTGGTGGGACTGATAATTTTCAGCAAGTTTTGTTCTCAGGGGTAAATTATTTTTCCCAACCAATGGGACAAAAAGTATTCCAAGTGTGGGGTGTTTTCATTTCCCCTGAGCATGCCTTTACTTAGTGCCTGAGTCATAATGGGGCTGTTGGGCAGGACTTTTAAATAATTGCAGTTTCTAACTGCAATTACAATGTCTTTAAAGACAAAATCATGTTAAACAAATACCTGATCATATAGCATTTTAAAATGAAATGTCTGGTCAAGATCAGCATTAATTGCTTAATAATATATAGTACATCATACTTTATTGTTGGGAAATTGTCTTTTGGATTATAACCCCTTCTTCTTGCTTAAGGGTAAGTGGTTGGCTGCTGTAGCATTCATCCAGTGCACTTTCTGTGTTCGATTCAGCTTTTCATACCTTGAAAATGGTTTTCCTTTTGACTTGTGCTTGGCACCAAAGAGTCCAGTCTTAAAATACTTGTTATGAATCTTGGTTGGTGACAGCACTGAAGGTGCTTGTGGAAGTACATCTGGTGGGTTGTAGTTCTTCTTGATCAAGATGTTGTGCCATTGCCTGACATACTTGTGAATTGTTACCAGCCCTGGTACCAATTTCTGTCAAATCCATTCTTGACTATCTCTGATGCTCATGGTTCTTTTGTTTTGGGCATTAATATTCACATTTCAGGATGCCACATCTAATGCCTAGTCTCCCTTTGAGGGAACAGTGCCATGTTATGGTGGAGTAAAGTGTCCTGATGTCTTTGGTAAATAAAGAAATCAACATGGGAAGGAAAAATACCTTCATCTGGCCAAAAAACAAGTGGAGAGGAAAAGCTGTTGTGTATGGTTGCCATTGAAAACAAAGGCAGTACCCAGTATAAATGAAGAAACATGTCATCTGTGTCCACAGCTGTAGTTTGAGTGAGGGTGGTTATATGGGGTTTGGGATTATATTACCCTTTCAGATTACCTTTCTGCATTTTGCAGCCGAGGTTCTTGGAAATTCTACTACAGCCCAGTGCAAATTGTAATGTTTTGTACTGACCTTTAGGAAGGACTGCATCAGAGATGTTACACAACAGGACTTAAACTACAGTCTTAGATTGTCAGGGTCAGGATTTCAATGGCAGCACTGTTTCAGTTTGAGCATCTTTGTCTGTGCAACTCAAATGCTTGCCCAGGAATGGCACTGATATTTGTTAGGATCTTCAGATGCATCAGAGATCAGATAGACAATATGTATATACTGGATGCATGTATTGTGTGTGGCACCTAGGCATAGTAATGGAGTAATGCTTTAATATATGCAGTATCTTTATTATATACTCAAGTGGAAAAAAAGTAGATGTTTCTATTTATCAGTTGTGGGTTGTGTGTGTGGTGGTGTGTGTGGTTTTTGGTGGTTTTTTTTTTTGTCTTGGGTGTTTCTATCTTTGACTGATACAAATATTTTGGAATCTAAACATATCTCCACAATACTGTTGTGTCTTTGTTCTGGATTTCTTTCATCTCAACTTATCAACGCAGTATATGAGCCATTTTATCCTACAGTGTGATCATCATCCTAGTGTGTATTCGCTCATTAATGTCAGGTTAAGATCTAAAGAAATATGAAAGTAGAAGTGCTCTTTTTTTTTTTTTTGGTTTGTACTAATTTTTTTATACTAATAATGATGGAAATAGGAAAACTCCAGTACTGTGGCTTTGGGAAGAAAATAAAATACATGTTTTCCTGCAAGTACTGTACTGTTTTGAGACTTTGGTTGGCTTAAATAATAGTATTCAACATGACCTTATAACAAAACTTTTGACCAAGTCTCCTTTTGTAGAATAATAATTATTTTGGTACAATATATCCCTTAAAATGAAATGTATATGAAATGCATATTCTAATCTTTGTGTTTTTTCACTGAACAGATTTATTTTTAAAAATCTATCTCCACTGCATAAGTCCATGAATGGTTTGGTAAGGTCTGTTTTTATATATCTGATGTTTACAGTGAAGAGACTTTGCAATGAGAAAGTACCAATGGAAAAATGTTAGCCCTAATTTTTATTTTTTAAACTAATTTTGATTGCTAATGAGACATGCAGTTGTTAAAGGAACTCCCCTTCCCTCCCACCCTACCCTCTTTTAGTTTTTTTAACCACTCAAACTCATATAAAACTAAACCAAGTTTTTGGTTTTCAACTCAAACCCAAATTTTTTTTGTTGAAAAGTTGAGATGTAAAGGGAGAGGGATGCATGAATGGGTCAGGGAGAACACAATGTACACATTAGGATTTGGATATTTTGTTTAACTAAAGGTGCTGAAAATTCTAATATTTGCAGCATACTTCTCTCCTACCTAAATGAGCAGAATCTTGGTCACACACAGCAAAGAATATCCAAGTGGTATTACAGGCTGAGTGATTTGGAGTACATTAGGACACAAGGGAAGCTAACCCACAGTAGGACCCATGGGGAATGACAGGACACCGATCCTTGTGCTGAGAACAAGGGTCAGAGGCTATTTCCCAGCTGAGCAAAACCTTGAATCATAAGAGGTTTGAACTTGATGCATGTGAGTCATTTCAGGGAGGTCAGCTGCACGCTGAAGGTGTTAGATGGATCAGTCTTGTTCAGACTGCTCTTCCCCTCACCCACCACACACCACTTCAGCTAAGCCATGTAGCCATTTCATTTACACTGCAGCTTTTTATTCCTCAGAATTGTTCTCCCTTTTGTGGGGACAAGCCACCACCCATTTATAGCATCCGCTATAAAGTAACAAAACATATTAAAACATAAATGATAGAATTTAAGTGTAGTGTTTAGACTTTTCCAAGCTAACAGTTTCTAAATTGCAATGTTGGTTTTGGCCCGTTTTGGGTCAGAACCAAATTCTCTGATCATTTTTAACATGTACTTATACTAATGAGTTTAGCAGCTATGATTTTGTAATTCCAGTCCTTCCTGAGAATCACCATGTGTGCCTCTACTTGCTGCTTTATTGCTTTTAGAAACTGTCAGTTTTCAGTCCTCTTCAGACTCTTTCTCCAACAGAAGGAGGCACAGAGGTCTTGTTTCTTTTTTCCTGCATTCAGAATATTAAAAAGAAAGAAACCCACAGTCTAGATCTACTGAGCTGGGTTTATTGCAGTAAGTTGGCATCGTAGGGCACATTTTTCCCAACAACTTTTAAGTTTTTAGGAAGTCTTTTCTCTTATTTGAAAACTAAACACAGTTTGGGTTCTGTTTATGGAGTTGTAGTCCTGCAATACTATTTTGTACTTTCCTAACCCTATTCTAGTTTGGGTTCTGTTTATGAAGAAGTTGTAGTCCTGCAATACTAATTTGTACTTTCCTAACCCTATTCTAGCATGCTTTTAGTAATATAGCAATCCTGTGTGAAACCTTGCAGTTTAATTTACAGCAATTTTACTTCCAACAAGTTTGCAGGTCTTTTTAAACTGCAAACTATACCTCTCAATGTTTCAGTCAACTTCAGCATCAGGCAGTGTTTTAATTTGGGTGAAAGCTTCAGACAGCACAAGGAGATCTAAGGCATTTTTGTACTATCCTACTTAGGTGCATGTTTTAAGTGTAGTTTATAATAATAGTATTTATTATTACATTAAGATTTACTGGATGTACCAGTCTGGTGGTTTGGAGGTCCTCTTTACTGATAGCCATTGTCAGTGTCAACTTTTGCAGATTAGCCAAATAATTTATATCAAGGAACTGACCTTCCAACCTTGGCGTTAGTGCTAAGAATATCCATTTAGTTACCAATTAAAATAGCATTGACTTTTTAATGATAGTTTGTGTCTCTTTTTATGCTTGGTACTGTATGGGACAAACTTGCACAAACATTCAATGTGATATAATCTGTCTCCCTGGAAATAACACTGCCATTTCTCCCTCTATGAGAGCAAGTTGGTTTGTGTGTTTTGGTGATGTGTTGTGGGTTTTTTTTGGTTGTTGTTGTTGTGGGTTTGTTGGTGTGTTTGTTTTTTTTTTAAGATTGTTGACATCTACTTCAGTTGAGACTATTTTAATCATAAATATTTTGAATCATTTTTTCTGAGCAGTTCAAATCTCCGTGTACTCTGAAAGTTTCTGTAGCATGTAGTAAGCCACCTTTGTTCAAATGTAGCCCTCTGTTTGGAAAGGGGAATGATATGGCAAATGTACTCTGTTGAAAGGGCCTAAAATAACCAAGTGGGACTGTGCTCTCACTTCCTTGCTTTTAAGCCAACCCGTCAACTATGACAAATAAGAGCACTAATAGCACTGTGGCAGTTGACACCATCTCCAGCCCTTCTCCTCAGCACTCTGTGCACTTGCAGAAGACCCCTTTGATGCCACCAAGTATCCTATGCTCATGATGTTGAGTGGGAGCCACTGGCATCACCTACTGCATCTTACATTTTTGCAGGCTAGTCAGACTCAGCAGAGACTGTGAAGGTATCTAGACCTGAAATGTAGCTGTGTCACAAACCCAAGCTGAAGGGAAAGAGTTTGGGTGTGAGCTGCTTTCATGAGTGAGCCTGGTTTAAGTAGCATCCAGTAAAATCTGAGATGGCAATTTTTGAGTGTCCTGAGGAGAAAGATGGAAACAGAGAGAGAACCAGTGAGAGGGTTCACAGTTGAGGGTTGCTGGTCTTCTAAAATTAGTGCAGAGGGAGGGAGGAATGCCTCTTCTCCTATTTGCCTTGAGAAATCATTAAATCATCTCTTCTGCAAATACCCCCCTCCCCCAACATTTAATGCTGTCAAGGGAAGAAAAGATTTTACGGGCATTTAAGTATAAGTAAAAATGTTCAAACTGGAGGAGAGGGACTAGAAAGCAGCAGGTTAATAAGTAGGAGAAAAGTTCTGGAAAGAAAGGCAAAATATCATACTAAGAGCTGTGAAAGTGCAAATGGTACAACCTAACAACTCCAAAGAACAGACAGACATCTGGGAGCATCTCTAATTCCACTCTGGCTTAAAAAAACCCCACAGCCCTCCCAAGAAAACCCCAAACCACCACAAAACTACACATTTTAGCTATGGTGTTTGGGATGTGTGTGTGTGTGTGGGGAAAAAAAGACTGACTGAAAGACATATCAGTTATCTAACTGGTATCAAGTGGCTAAATGTCTGGTCTCTTCCCATGTATAAAAATGATTTTGTTAGTATGTAGGTCACATTACAGTACTGTCTAGTTATTGGACATTGGCTTAGATAACTGTTTGTGGAGTATTAAATGGTTTTGCTGCCTCAGCACACTTTTTAACTGGTATTTTTCACACAGTTGTGCTGCTGAAAAGGAGCAGCACTGCAGCAAAAATCAATTTATCTTTCTCTCTGCTATTTGTGTATTGTGAGCTCTTGTACTGTTTTACAATTTGATTAATTGATATTCTTTGTACTAGATAGCATTTGTAATGCTCCTGTCTAACTCCTGGTACTTTAAAAACTTTTATCAGAACAGTAGGTTATTTAT
>VWZE01017259.1:454475-472198 GCA_013396675.1 Eubucco bourcierii | reverse complement strand
TTTTTTTTTTTTAACAATATTCACAGGCCTTCTCTTTTAGAAGTCCACCCAGCAAGGGGGAAAAAACAAGTCATGTCAGCTTCAGTATCATTTATAAGACTTATCTCTCAAGGTTTGATGGAGCTATTGGAAAAACATTTACATGTTCTTTACAAGTTCTTTACAGTGAGGGTGGTGAGACACTGGAATGGGTTGCCCAAGGAGGTCATGGATGCTCCCTCCCTGGAGGTGTTCAAGGCCAGATTGGAATGAGGCCTTGAGTAACCTGTACTAGTGGGAGGTGTCCCTGCCTATGGCAGGGGGTTGGAACTAGATGATCCTTGAGGTCCCTTCCAACCTTACCATTCTATGATTCTATGTCCCAAATAAATGTAGGATCAGGTCTTAAAATGGAGGAGAGATTGTTCATCTTCTGGACCTAAGTTTGCTAATGTACATTGGCTTTGACTAACAGTCCTCTTGTTTGTTTTCTTGTTTTGTTGTTTGTTTTTTTCTTATTATTCTTTTAATGAGCAACCAGAATTTCAGTATTCAGTTACAGCAACAGTTACAGAAGTAGTCTGTAAATGTGTATCTTAAGGCAGACCACTGATTTCAAATTACTAATATTCAATAATTCATGGTTGTTTAATGAAATGACATATCAAATCTGAAAAAGTAGAATTGAGAAATTTCTGTAACTTAATTCTCATCACTGCAGCACCACATAGTTACTATTGCTGCTATTATTATTTGGAGTCACAGATTATGTTTAGTGTTATGCGTGATGTTACATTTCAGGGATCAAAAAAAGGCTTTTCGGTGCCAAGGATTTAACATTCTGAGCTATGGTCTGGGAACTATGAAGACAGACATACTTGGTAAAGTCTAAGCATACTTTTTTGGTCAGTTTGTCAGCAGTGTAAATGGATCCAAGGGTTACTCAGAGGGCTAGTTAACTTTTTCTCCTTTAACGATACTTGAATTTGAAGCTCTCCCTCACTGAAGTACCTACCGACTTCTGTCTATAATTTCTATTAATTCTGAGTCTCTCTTTCACACATTGCGGTAACTCAAAATGGAAAATATTGGTTACAGTCCAAGAGAAAAATTTCTAGCCTGTCATTGTAGCCTTGTGCTATTTCAATACAGTCATACAAATGCATTCCCTCTTTGTGATAAGTGTATTTTTCTTTTTACTTTCTCATGTGACATTCAGACACTTTCCAGACTTACTTCTTCTCTGGAGTCCCAGAGATTATAAACGTTCAACAAGCTTTTAAAGACTTTTGTCACCCTTTAAAACAAGAGGAGCAGACTCACTTGTTCTTTTTCACACTCAAACTTGGGCCTGCAGGAGGCAATTTTGATCTTACATAGCTAAATTTGGAGCTTGTGGTACTTCCCTGTTAGGCTGCCTTATGACCTTGTGAATATTTTTCTATACTTTCTATGGGAAATACAGCATCCTCCAGTGCTACAGAAGGTAAAAAATGCTTCCTAGGCCCACTCAAGCTCCTGTTGATGTGTTCAGTCAGGAGACAGAACTGAGGAACACAGAAGTGCTGCATGTTTTGGAAGTGAGAAAGAGACCCATTGGACAAAATTTTCTCTCCAGTAATCAAGGGAAGATGGGAGTCTCACAGCAGTAATGTGGACTCCTCTAATTACCACTTCCAAGTTATTAGCATCTGGAGCCCTTTTTCCCTTTCCTATCTGGCAATTACAGAGTGGGATAGATTAACGTGCTGCAGAAGCTGTATAGTGGACTAAGTTTCTCGCTGTGGCATTTAGTTGAAATTGATACTTTCAGCTAAGTACAGGCTTTTTACCTGGCCTTGAATCCCAGGCCATTCTCTTCATAGATAACATGTACTGGAGTACCACAGAAACTATTTACTTCTCTACTCCCTGCCCCCACCGAAGAAGCAGCAACATACTAAAAAAGCCAAAGAAACCCAGTCAGACACGTGTTTTGCACATGAAGAATCATGTCTATAGTAAAATGGGATCCATATGTGTGTTTTGGATGCGGCCATCAATTCTCGGTTTAGCATTGCCCACATGCCAGGGCGTGTGTACTGCTGCCGAAAGCTCAGAATTTTCTTGCTAAATCACACAGAAAATTTGAACTTGGGATTGCGTTAGAGTCATAAGTTCACAGTTTTCTGTTGTTTCTTTCCCATGTATAGTGTCCTTTGTTTACAACACAAATCCTCTCGAGATTAAACTTTAAAAAGACTCTGTGATTTAATGGACTTAGGATCATATTCTAACCTCCAGCGTGAAACAAGCCTGGCTGTAACCCTCAATAGCAAGGGAGGATTGTTTGCAATTGTGAAGCAATGACCGCCAAACATTATTCAGGAAAAAAAGATGCTGGGCCTAATTTTTGTGTGGATTAAATATTCAGATGAATGTTTAAAAACTGGGTAACAATAGACGGTGACATACACAAAGGATAAAAGAGAAATTACTACCATTCCAACATAACGCTGCACTCTCCCCTCCCTCCCCGCCCCAGTATCTTAGGAAAAGAGTTTCATATGAAGAAATAAGCTAACTTGAAGCTATCTTCTGCATATGTCCTGCAGAAGGATCTGGGCAGATGGAAAATTGTCCTGCATCAATCTGTTTGTAGTTTTAAAATTTATAAAGATAATTGTTTTTTTTCAGTTCATCTTCCAAGTTCTGGGCGTGTTTATGCTTATACATTAATTTTATTCCTTCCTTTCACTTTCCCCCAAATAAGAACAATCTTGTAAGTTTAAGATCAAATCCTTGCTATTGCTCAGGTACTTTATTCCTTGGGTAGTGGAAAGCATCTGTGACTCCACTGGTCTCCAGAAGATTTGAAATAACATCTCTAACGCAATCCTTAGCAAGTGGCATAAGTAGCAACAGTATGCCATCTCTTTTCTCTCTCTGAGGATAAATATTATTGGAGCAGGAGGACAGCCTGTGACTATCAGATTAGTTCCCTGTCAAATACAGGTAAAAAGAACTAATGCACTAGAGAATGGTCCTAAAGTGTGTTATACCACATATGAGCTTGTTAGTTGGGCAATCCAAAGATTATTTTGTAAACTCTGCCATCATATCTTGGTTGTTTTTAAGGGCACTGAAAATGAAGTTCAGATTTTAAATATGGAAAGATCTTTCCTGTGCTTGTACTGAGTGTTGCTGGTTTTGGAGTGCTGAGTAATGTAAGAAGCAAATTTGAAAATAAAGCTTAAAGCAAAAGGGAGGTGATGAGGGGAGAAATGCCTTTGTGGAGTTTATTTTCTTGATTCTTCTTGTCATTCACAATCTTGCTTCTCAAAGATACAGAAAAGTACTTGCTATTAGCACTTCATTATACAGTAACTTTTGAACCTTGCTACAGAGGCTAGGTGATTAACTGATTTTATAAAGAAAATAGGGTGTTTTTTCAAAAGTTGTGTTTTATTTTAATTTATAATTATTTCCACATAAGTCTTCAATTTTGAATCTTGAATTGGACACACATGTACACTTGCATGTAAAAGATCTGTGACAGCAGTCACATGATGTTTCCATACCATAATTATTCTCTGAATCAGGCCCAGGGTCCTTGGGAGATCTGAAAAAACCTACAAAAAAGCTGGTTTGAGTTTACCTATGGGACTCAGAACTCAGTTCAGATTTTTATGTCATCAGTAAATCTTTTTTTTTTTTTTCTTTTTTAAAGGGAAGGGAATGCCTTTAACTACTTGTTGTCTTATCTCTGCATTAGAGAGCAATTTCTTAAAACAGTAGACCTCTAAAAGGAACATCACCAGCTGGAAATCTGGTCCAAGCAACTGTTTTCGTGAGTTGTTCTTGCATCTTCCTCTGAAGGTTCTTGTTAAGTGTTGTGGTTTAACAATCATATTTCTCAGATTCTTAAATGCAGTCATCTCTCGCATAAGAAATCCATGCAAAGATAAGATGGTTTAGATTTTTTTCAGAGGGGAAATGGTGAAGCTGATTTTACCAAGGTGCTATTGTTTGCAGAAAGTAAATGTATAAAATACAAAGAAATTGCTTCACTTCCTATCAGGTGATCTTATCTCTAAAAATGTTTTAAGAAACACAGATTTTTTTTTTTTTTTTTTTTTAAAAAACCTTTAAGTTGATCTTTTAAAATCTTGTCATGGCTCCTTCAGAGATCCATACTTATAAACCTTAGGTCATAATTTCACAGGAACGGTAGATCCCAGAGAGTTTCATAGGGCTGTGCAGAATGTCAGGACTATGACTGTAAAAAGCAACTGAAAATAAGGCTAAAAGACATCAATCCAGGTAACTTTTCATTTGGTCAAATGTTAAGAAATATTAAGACTGCTCAACGGCCAGACCTTGTGGGAACCTCAAGTAAGAGGTCCTTCTATACCTTCTTATCCTTTCAGCTTAACACAGAAATCCACATACATTTCTTTAGAAGCATGAAAATCGGTGCTTGCATGAATGCAGATATGAAGATAGGAAATCAAAGTTTCACATAGACGGTAACTGCCATATTGTGAACCAACAAGACCTGCCTGCCGGTTCTGAGAATCTCATTGTCTGTGCCGTGCAGCCCCGGCGTTACAGAGGCGAGCTGGAGCACGGCACGCCGGCAGAGGACTACATCAGCAAATCAGCGGCTAATAAAGACAGGCAGCAACAGCAGCAGCAGTGTTGGCCTTCTCCACAGCAGGGTACCACAGATGTTTCAGATAACAAAGTGAGCTTCGCTGACAGAACATGTGTGTAATATATAAAATAATGGGAACCGAAAGAGGGGGGGAAAAAAAAGGCCACTCCAATCCACCCATGTAAAAATGGTTTTTATTTATAACTGAGCAGCTGAATACAAATGTTGTCTGCTTACATAGAAGTAAAAAATAGCAAGCTGATGTGGATGAGAGACTTTTTATGTAGTAAAATAGACTATGCATTGAAATTCTTTTCTTGTCCCTAGGGTGGGTTCAGATCTTCAGCTGGGGTAAATCCGTGAAATTTTATTTTCTATCAATTATATGTTTTTTTTATCTCCTCTGAAGATTTGACTGTGCTGCGGGGTGGATCACAGTCAAAGTTTCCTGTGTAACACCGTGAAAGGCTGAACAGTTTTTAGATGGTACTAGCTCTACCAAAGAGATGTTACACTGAGGAGTTTTGCAGGATGGACTTGGAGAAATGAAAATATGTAGTGATGACCCACAACTACCAGGGGAAAAAAAAAGCCCTGAGCAGTTCTCAAGTAAGATAATTAAGAAACTGGAGAAATTACAGGAGAAATACCTGTTTTTGTGATATAATAGGCTTACCCTCTATTGTTTAAGTGTCCCAATGTAATAAGATCAACCTCGTCACTGAGGAATCCGTGGGTGAAGGAGACTTTCATAGCCCTTTCCTGCACTGGTCCCAAGGGCGTGAACAGGGAGTATGAATAGGGCAACCTAGAAATTGCTGGCCACCCAGTGCCATTGATAACTAGTGAATGCTGCCACAGTATATGGGTCCCATATGACTCTGTGTGTGGCCAGCTGAAGAAGGGCTTGCAAAAGGATCAGAAGAAAGACCAGAATGCCTGGTTGTCCCCCATGTAACTTGTTCACACCTGTGCTGCACTCATGCCACAAGCAAAAGCTGCCCAGTAGTGTGCAACGTGTTAGCCTGCCTTAGAAGAATAATAGACAATGGGATACTGCATGATGGAACAGGAAACTCCTATCAGAGGCTAATAAATGTTTCCTTGTAAAATAGAGAGATGCTTATGTGAGTCCAGATATAAAGTGAAAGTAAGACAGCCCCCAGAGGAATTACTGAGGTAATAAATGTACTTACTAGGGCAGTATGTGCCAGAGCGAGACAGAAATGGGCTAAGACCAGAAGAAAATTAGAACCTCAAGTGCAAGCTGAAGTTCAGTGGTCAGATGAAATTCAACCCTTTCCTCTGAGAGAAAGAGTATCTGCTGGTGGCTGACTGACTCGATTATCTGGAATTGGCGTTGCCAATGAAAAGAACAACAGTGTATGATTTCTGCCATCTGTCCTGTTTTAAGAAGACATAGAATATGGTAACCAACCGAATGAGGACTTGGCTCTCTAGACATACATATTTTTATGTACAGATTGTGCTGTTGCAACTACAATGCTTCGGTGGGTCAGGATCTCTTTGGTGGCAAATTATTGCGTCATGTGGCTCAAAGTTGCACGGTGGCTAAGATCTTTTGAGACTGGCTGTGGGTGATGTGGTTTGGTTCAACACTATACTTCTCTGCATGCACTCCTGTATTTTTTTATCTTGTTCAGAACAGAGTCATCTGAATTGTGCAAGGACATGTTTATTCACAGTGAAATTAAGACAAAATCAGGGCTGAATGATCTAGTAGATATTTTGGAAGGTAAAATATAATTACAGCCTAGGTAAATTGCTCTAAAAAACTTATGGATGGGCATGTGATGTGGTTTATATTTTCACTGGTTCACTTTAGTGCTTGCTTTAGCTGTAAGAGCAGGAATGCAGGCATTCTGTGCTGAATTCTTGAACTAAAGAAAGTAAAATAAATTCTGTGTTTAAAAAAAACAACCCACCACTTCTCCACACACCAACCCCCCGCCCCCGGCAGCATCTTAGAATTGAGATCCACCTTGAATATTCCAAGGTCAGAATATGAGACACAGAATATGCTCATCAGGCTGCCCAACAAGATACCTTTATTCAACCAAATTGGAAAACTTGTGTGTAACTCAAAAGATCAGAATAGAGTCCTTATTGAGCAAGGTTAGGAAGGATAGAAGCAATCGGCTTATATAGAGTATTTTTACTTCATAGGAATGTGGTTCTGATTGCTGAAAATGTATCCTTTGCAAGAAGTACAAGCATAATCCTATGCCTACTTTGCCCTTTGAGTAAAAGTATGCGTAATAGCAATTTCAGGGGGGAAAAAAAAAATCTATTTAAAGCCTGTTGAGCAGAATATCCACTTATAGAGGGAAACTATAAGTGAATAATGGTAATGGAGTTCTGTTTTGTAAAATGCATAGGACAACTAATAGAATCAAGCTACTGTAACAGTGGATGATTGAATTACGTTTAAGAGAGTAGCTAATTTATGACCTTTAAAAACAGTTTTAGAGCTGCCTGTTTTGTAAATCCTAGACCTCCTTCATACAAAAGTTTTTAGGAATCAGGTGTCTTACTTTATATTATGGTCAGAGGACCTTTTGTGCTATTGTACGTCAGTTGTTCCATTAAAATATTTAAGTAGGCTAATTACTGAAAAGAAAAAAAATGCTCTCTGGAGAAATTGATTATACCTGTTTATTAGTATGGGAGTTCTTAATCTGGGAGTAAATTTTGAACAATAATGATGAACAGTGCCCAGACCCAGGACCTCCTCATAAAAAGGAATGAAGCCCTATAAATAGTAGCTATTGAGTGTTTTTCTTCAAAATTGTAGTTGGTTTTTGTTTTTCAAATGTAAACTTGTGTGTAACTTCCACCCAATCACCGGCATATTATGTACAGGAACATGAAGTTTTTATACTCTGATAATTTCTTCCCTCCCATTTCATTTTACTGTATCTGCTTGTTTATTGCTGTGAAACTCTTTGTTTAAGTTTTATCTTGTGCAAATGAAAGTCCCAAATTCACTGCACACTTTATTAAAACTTTGTTTTTTTCTCAGTTTTAAGGAGGTTGTTCTTGCAGACATTTGATACAGATTTTGTGTTGTAATGTTTAAGAAAGTAAAGAGAATTTGAGAACCATGTAGCATATTGCCTTCTAAAACGGTTAAGTTTTACATCACTCCTCAAAACATCCTACAGTTTTGTTAGCTTTTGTGCCTGAGGGTTATGCCTGCTGTGGTGTCATTCATTGCTCATCTTAAAAGAAACCAGAGAACAAAGGTGGAATAAGCTACTAATCTTCTGGATCAGGGAGATGTTATTATTCAGTGGTCTATGGGAATTTAAGACACCTATCCTTAAGTGTGAGAGGTGCAGGAGAGGGGGGATGCAAGGCTGCTGGAAGCAGTCACTTGTAGAATCCTGGTTGCCAAAGAGCTGGTGTGTCACACTCTCTTAAATGTGACTTTTGCCTGCTGGGTGCAATGGAGCTCTCCAAGGAGCATTACATTTACAGAGTACTACAAATGGAATTGGCTAGTTTAAAAATGTGATAATTTGATTTTTTAAAATTATTATTATTTTTTTTTCAGGATCCATTTAGCAAGAAAGACTTTGCACTTTATAGATCTTCTTGTTCACTACAAAAGCTCTGTGCTGCAGCTCTCTCTGAGTTCCTGTTGAGGCAACCTCAAAATTACCAGTGTTGCATAATCAGAGCCAAAAGGGCTGGACTGCTTGTGTACAGCTAAAGAACAGAAGAGAAAAAAGGCAGTGAGGTTTCTGTGGTCAATCATACTTATGGTTCTGTACTTTATAACATAAAAGTTAAAAAAATGTATTGTTTTACAGAGAAGCTCCATTATAGGTCAGCCCTTGTCTTAACCAGCCACTTGAAAGTGGCCCCACTTGACTCCCAATGCGATTTACTCTGACCGTTACTTAAGGACTGTTTCTGCTATGTCTATGTCTGTGGTGTTCACAGCTCCATATGTTGGTTGCTTAAGGCTGATCTAAGAGTAAGAAAGAAGTACAGAGTTTCAGTCACACAAAGATGTAGGACTCAGTCTACAAAATTAAAGGCAAGGGAGATACTCTGTCTTTATTTTACACCAAATATACCAGGAATTTGAGATCAGGCCTCACTTCTCTTTTTGTAATTCTTGTCATACCTTTTAAAGTAAAACTTTTTGTGATTTTATTACTGCTTTTCTGAAAATGAGATTACTGTGCTACACTTTACATTCACTACTTGCAACACGGAGAGGTTCTGGCTTTTCCCTAAACTGCTTGTAGTCCAATACTTTTGCATTGAGCATCTCTGCAGCAGTGAGGAACATTTCTGTGAGGATGAGAGAGAATGTCAGGCTAAGGCACCATGAATAATTTATAGTCCTCAGATAATTGTCCTGTGAAAGTTTCCAGTGCTTTCAGTTTCTTCCTTCCACCCTGTTTTTCAGCTATCAGTTATACAATCTTGACTTAATATTGTTAATTGCATAGTAAACAGAACAATATTGTTTGCCCCAAGACAGATTACCATTTCTCATTACAGAATTCTCATAGACCACAAATCATTGATATAATCTCCACCAGTTATAATAAAGTTTATCTTCAATCTGATAAAAAGCATGTACTGAATAATAACTGTTGCTCTTATTGTAAATGGTTTTAAAACATGCTTTTTTAGAAGTGGGGTAGTCCATTGAACTTAGAGTTCTGCATTTGCCCTAGCAAAGAGAGGTTGGAGTTGCAGACATAAATGGTCAGATTTCCAGGTGAGACTGTGAGCACAGTGTCTGAGGTTGCACTTGGCAAGTGGTGAACCTCTATTACCAGAACCAACTACAGTCTCACTTCTCCTGTGTTTATCTGTATTTATACTTGAATGTGTTGTTCAGTGTTACTTAATTTGCATCTTTAGCTTATTCTTAGAGAATTTAGGTGTGTTTACATGCTGAAATAAGGTTTATCTCTTCAGTGTAAATGGTAGAGATTCTTGGTGGTCTGATGGTTTCTGCCTCAGTCCTCAGGATGAGAAGTTACACCTACGATACTGAAAGCACAGACACCAAGCCCTGGCTGAAAATAGCCTGGCAAAAAACAGTCTTATTTTACTTATCTCCAACTGCTACTTATGCACACTCACAGATGAAGAAGAAATAATTTAGTATGACACAAACCACCAAAATTCATAAAGGGAATACTGAGGTGTAAGCATGGATATTCTAATGCTTTTCAACTATTTTGCACAAAGTGGAAACCTTCCAGTAGTGCATTTCTGATCTTCCCTGGTGAGTTTAGCAAATCTTTGCAGGGGTAAGTGGGTAAGGGTCATAATCTTTTAGCACTAAATGTTTTTTTACGTCATATACACTAATATGGAAACATTTGCATCGTTAGTTAAGTGTCATGAAGAGCAAGACTGGCCTAGATGTTGAATTTTGTGTTTTGCTACCTGTTTCCATTGAGGTCAGGCCCAGCCAGCACACTAAGCCCTAAATATAAACTTTCTCAAAGCCTATCTCTGTTTCTGACTCAGGGTAGTGTCAGTTTTGTCAGAAGTCCTTAAAAATTTGAGAAAGTTTTAAGTTCAGGATTTAGTAAGATAACTGAAAATACTGTGCAAGGCCATCAGACTTGGATTGGAGTGTGTGAAGTTGTGATTGAATCGGGTTCTAGTGCAATTCTGTGGGGAAACATGGATTCAGCAGGATTCTTTCAGAGTTGAACCCCAAACTCATTAAAATATTACAATAAAGTAATTAATGCACATGGCCACTAGACACTCTTAAAATGTAAATTTCACAGCTGTAAGAAATTAGATTTGTTTAAAAATAACAGAAGGCTCAAGTACGAATTATGGAGTAAAAGCCTATAAAATTTCAAACTTGGTTTTAAGGCACAGCTCTCTGATTTTGGTGTGTGGGTTTTTTGATGTGTTTNTTTTTTTTTTTTTTTTTAGTTTAAATTTTTAACTAGATCATTTACTTTAGTGCTAGCATTAAGAAACTGAATTCCTTGTCTGTCTTTTGCATATGAAGTAATAGTCAGACACCACTGGTTTCTTATAAGGTCAGACTTTGAGAAGAAGGTAAAGTGTACAATGAGTGTGTCTGAACCCCATTTTGTATTTAGGAGGTGCCAGGCTTGAAGCTACAAACACAATATTGCAGATTGCATTGAATGCCAGTTTGAGTTGTATGCACAGCTGGAAGGACAGGTAGTTCTCAGCTGACACCCATGTATTAACAGTTGTTGGGGCTGCTGTACAGGTGTTTTAGCTGGCACAAGTATAACTTGACCAATTTGAGTACTTCCTAGAAGTCAACACCCCTAAATTAATCTGTGTCACAGAGACTAAGAAAATTAAAGCCACTCCAAAGTTCAGGAGCGGTGGAGCCAACTGGATTTTGCAAGGGATGTAAGATATGTCTTTTCAGTGCAGAGCCCTAATTCCAGATTCTTTGGCACTTTCTCACCCGTTGATGTTTACAAACATGGGACTGACTGTAATGCAAGAAAAGACTTTGACTTACAAATGTCCAGCAGTGTATTTCAGTCTGTTTACATTTGAAAAATAACACTGACATGTAGGGCTTCACAATGGCTTCTTGGCACACCAGCTTCAGCAGAGTACTGAAATGGTTGAAGGGAGGAATTCTGGTCAGAATATGCTCCAGATGAATCCTTTTGGAGCTCTATTTCTAAATGTATGCTACATGCCTAACTATTAAAAAGGTCAGATTATGACCCCTCTAATGTTATTTTAATGCTAGTTTTTAAAATGTAATTATAAATCAAATTGCATCTGAGATCTGAAGCTGACAGTAGTGAGCTGAAACACTCGTAGAGCTGCTTTAAAAATAACCCCTCTCAAAATTTATTAGTGATTTCAGAAACAGAAGTGCAAGTGGACTGGCCAGACTCATCCACGCTATTTATGTCTGAGATAAGGCAATTTGCAAAGTGTTAGTTGTTTTCTGGTTTACAGAGACGTTACATGGGATCTTTCATCTTTACCTTGAAATTGAATTTCTGAAGTTTGAGTTTCTTTGCTTAGCAGAAGGCATGAGTTCATTTAAATTGAATATTCTCCTTTCCTTTCTCATTCTTTAATAAACTTGTCTGAAGATTAAGATTTCTAAACACTAAACAGTAACCCTAAGTTGAGAGAGCAGGCCATGATTGGACAAGTGCAAAAATTTTGGGCTACGCAAACAACCATAGGAAAGAAAGGCACTTAGTGACTGTTGTGTCGTTCTATGGCTCTCCTCCTCAAGGTAACTGTTTATATTTGAAAAAAAAAAGTGCTGAAAAAGAGACCAGAAGGTCATAGCTGAGAGGATCTAAGCGTTAAGTAGGGCCAAAATCGTCCCTTCAAATAGTATCTATAAAGGATTTGGTAATTTTACTTTTGTTTTGTTTTGTTTTGTTTGGTGTGATTTTTTTTTTTTTTTTTAAATTCTACTAAATGGAAATGTTTGCATTAGATACTGCTGTAGCTTGCCTAAAAATGAGCTAATCCACAAACAGTGCATTAGAAACTATAGAATTCAATTTCCCATTTGTAAGTAGTTTAAGGGTGCAGGAAGGAAGAATCACTGGGTAGGTAAACCTAAATAAAAAAAAATTATAGCGACTCCATAGGTCCATTTTGGAGTTTTTCTTTTCCTGTGAATGTGAAAGTATTTATTCAGTGGTTACTTACAGAATTCTTCAGTGAATAATGTATTTAAAAAAATCTTTATTTGTACTTTTTTTTTTATTAGACTATTTATAAATTTGTAGTCATAGCTGGTTACCTAAATCATGTATTTCTTCTGTTCTCTGATTGCATGAGTTACATATTTACTTGATTCAATACACAATGTAAATTGTGAGTGTTACAGCTGAACATACATCTCAGAATTTTTGTATGGTTGCTCAGTTATATAAATCAGCCAGTTAGAAGAGGGAGGGGACATACCACATGATTTACTTAAGCAGCTAATACTTTAAAATTTCTAGATTATATATCTAGAAGTATACATTTTGACCACAGTTCGTAGATTATATAAACTGATTGGTATTATTTCCATTCCCTGATTAATGGTTGATGCTGTTACATCTGCAGAATGAATGTCAAATTCAAACTTCAATTTGAAATTTGAAGTCAATGAATATTTAAGCATTCATTCTAGATGTTGACTGTGAAGACGTGCTAATACTGGTACAGCACATATGCTCCAAATTTTGCAGACATACAAAACCAGAAAACAGTGCTGTTAACTCAGAATTTTACTCTCAACCACAATGTTTTATTCTGTTTACTCAGCTCTTATTTTCACCTGGTTTTGCAGATGGGGAGACTGAGGCAAAGAGGTTAAAGGATCCCTCCTGGACCACAGAGAGTGTTGATGTCCATTCCCATTCTCTAGACATGCACTCTCACTACTAGACTTCACTGCTCTGACTGCTGCAGGTAAGACAGATTGTATGTACAATGTGATCAGTTCTTGAACTGACTTAACTTTCCCAGAAATGCAAGAGACTCCCATTGCAGGTAAATCTAGGAAAACCATGTGAAACAGACTATTCCCTGCAGCAAACATGAAAAATGCATGGATGCACTGGTATGTCAATTAATAGCTAAAACATATCTGTACATTAAACACCTTTTTTCCTGTCAGTCATTAAAACAGCTGGTGTGATGGGTTGAGGGCTTTTTTTTTCTACCCTTAATTAACACTCTTTAAGGGAAGAACACCAGATACATGTTACTTAAGATGTTTTTTTCTTTAATTGGAAGGATAATGATGGAAGAGGACAATATGGATGCGACAGAGTATATTTAGACTTTGTTCAGAATAGTGTAGGCTATGTTTGTGTTGTAGTTGCTGCAACCCTTGCAGAGATTTAGAAAGCTTCACAATGCAGTACCATTGTAGCACACAGTGCCAGCTCTCCTGTTTCTTAGAAAGCTTTTTTGAGTCCAAGCTTGCCAGTTTAAAGCATTCAGGAGATGCAGTTGCCTCAGTTAAACATACACAAAAATTTCACTCCATAACACTGAAAGCAAAACCTGCCTGATTGCTGTTAAGATCTGCATGAGTAAGGATTATCAAATTTTCTCCTGTGTGAGTAGAGAGCTCTAGAAAGGAGGTCCTGAACTTGAATGGAAAGGGCAATGGCGCAGTTATGCGATGAGGTTACTGCATCACTTCCTGAGACTTGGATCTTGCCACCTGTTCACGTGATGTTAACTGCCCTTCATGTAGGGTTAAGGCTTAACACAATTTACCTGTGCATTTGCTGGATTAATTTAGGCAGTGTCATCAAAACTGTATGCCAGATCTCTATGTGGTGCAGGAGTCAAAATCTCTCCATGTGTTGACGGGCTGCTTACTTTTCCCCAACAAATGTAGTCAAAGATGGCAGACACAGTTTGTTGACCTGTAGAGAATTTAAAAAACAAACCCCAAAAACTACATTTGAAGAGTTTGGTTTTGGTCTTTTCCCTGGCAGGAATAAAATTCTGTACTTCAAGGTAGTTATGTATGTAGGAGAAGGTATGAGTTTGTCTTGCCATAGCTGCCTCAGTGGAAATACATTATCATCAAAAGCTTTGCTTGGATAAAACTGGCGAATTGCCACTAGAGTCCTAATGTTTGCTCTGGTGAGAGGACAAATGAGCAGCAGGTAACAAGGTCCCAGAAATAAGGTGAAACTTGGAAAGATCTGATGATAGCTCTCCAAGAAGTATGTAAATTAAGGAAATCCTGTTATTTCTGGATAGTTGCCACATGAGCTAATAAAGTTACAGCCTAGTTGTATTTCTTAAGTACTGCTTTCCTATAGTTTGGGAGAGTGCATCCTGAACACTGCTACCACGTGGTAGTTGCACAGTTTGGCCATGTTCATATGGAAAGACTGGTTGAAGTGAATGAGGCTCATTTTGCACACTTTTATCAGCATAGTGAAAAATTGCTTACAAGAATGGTCTGAGGCTGTGGTGGGTTAGTTGAATGCTTGTAGTTAAGTGTGTGTTGAAGTACTTGTCTGTGTATAAGGTTCAGGTTTTGCTGTATGAAGTAAATTGATTTCATAAAAGCATAAATTTATTGCTGCTTTTATAAGAATTCATAGACTAACTTTGCATTAAGTAGTTGGGTAGCTTCCTTATTTGCTTTGTTTAAATTCTTACATGTGCAACTATGCATCGTAAGAAAATATTTTTTGCCCTTAAGTAGCTTTCCCTCTCTCAGCATTCAGTGAAAAGAATGTCCAGAATTTCAGAATTACTGTTGTCTCATGTTGATGCAAGGATTCATATAAAATATGTCTGCCTGTGTGTGCTCTCCCTCCTTTGGTATGCAATCTACAATCTATATTTAACTCTGTACATACACAGTGCAAGGAATCACAGCATAGCAGCTGTTTGGTGGTGACAGCATAGGTATACAGCCACAAAAGAACTTAAGATAATACTTAAATGACATCTTCTGCAAAATACAAATCGTCCTGTGAAGGATTCCCCTGCAACAGGCAACATGAACATTTTTGTTCTGTTTGCTGCTGCCATGCACTTAATTCTGTTCGAACCGCATCAAGGAGACTTGAGAAAAAAGTCAACCATTAAAGACTTGCTCTTTGTTTTTTCAATATGTGACCCCAGCAATCTCTTTAGCAAGCCATGGTTCAGTAAACTGGCACACAGCAGTAGTTCTACAGTGGAAAAATCATAAAACAGATGGAAGCTTTACATTTTTGTTTAGTTTTAAGAGCAGTTTTTATAACATCGCTTAAAATCATTCTGATGCATCATACTGTTTACACTTAAAGCTTTGTAGCTAAGATGTTTACACTATAGAGAATGTTTTAAGATATTTTATAGTTATGATATTTAGATAATTGGCAAGAAAAAAGATAGTTTGTTGAGATTACAGTGATGTTGGTAACCGTGAAGTAACTTATGAGTCTCAATAAATATGTCCAGTTTGGTGGAAAGTACAAACTCAGTTAAAACAAAACAACACAAGAGGGAATATCTTTTTAGTGAAATCATTTCCTTTTCTTAATCAAAAGATGACAACCACAGCCTTAGAACTCCCATCTGTAACGCACTCCATGTATCTGTGTACATGGCTTTTATTTTTGCGATTGATACCATTGTATCAAATCAATTAATGTTCTGCATAAGTTTAAATTATATATAAAATTTTGATAACATAAACTTTAGTGCAAAAGTTGAAGTGATCTACAGTGAATCCCACTCATTTTCTCTTAATCCTCCATTTTCAAGATAAATACATTTAGATGTTTTCATGTAGAAGAATGTCTTCAGAGTGCAGTTTTGGAACACTGAAAAAAAGTCCCCCAAAATGCATTAATCAAAAACAATAACTCCTTTTAACTTTTGTGACTGCTCAGAAGTGAAGTATGAAATAGTCTGTGTGTGGGCCACAAATGTTGGGAATGCAAACATTTCACAATAAACATGTTTAAATGAAAGTACTTGGCTAGATATACTGGAAGATAGTACATGCTGGGTTAATTAATGCATACTCCATAAAAATAAACCTTATTTTCAAGATCTGACCAATAAAAATCATTAGTATATTTGGATCAGATGTGCTGATGGACGATTTTTATGTATACATTAAAGTTTTGTAAAGCGAATTGTCCTTGAAAAACCTAGAAACAGATTTCAATTTGAAGCCAAAACGACCCATTACATCTACGCTTTGTGTTTTTCCTATAGTGATATGATGAATTATTTCAGTTTTATCTTCTGTACCTGCAATTGATTTACTATTGATGGGTTGAAATTTATCATTTTAAATGCATGAATCACAGCTACATAGCTAGAAACTGTTCGTGTTCATAGAAATTGTTTGCCTGTAGAATGCAGTATCTGATTCTAGGCATAATCAAATTACTATACCACACTATTTTTCTTCAAAAAACTTTCACATCTTAAATTGAATCGTTTTAGTACATGCATATAATAGTATTTTATATTAAAATCATAGTCTTATGGAAATCATACCTATAAACAAATATGTGAACTGGCTTTGCATTGTATTGTGTTGTTGAGCCAGTTAGAAATAGTGAAGAAAACTCTGATTGTCTTTCATGTTGAATAGTGTCTTTCTCCAAACCTGGCCTCATTAAAGACCAGGTAGCGGATCAGTATTTGACAGATGTCAGAATCCAACATGGGTAATTTACTAAATTTGTGGTTGCTTTGTAGGAAAGTCCCACTCTGCATCCTTAGTGTAGGAGTCTGTATGAGCAGAATTAAGTAGAATTAGCTAGAGACTGTTTTCTAAAAGTGAGATGAGATTATTTCACTTTTTAGTCTCAGATCTCTGGAATAAACAAAAGATGTTGGATAGGTCGGCTCAAAACCAAACATAATATAAACAAGACAAAAAATTAATTCCCAGTTAAAATACACATTAAAACTTTCCCCTATGATTATCAGTAGCTGTATTTCTATTAATTTTAACAGCAGCAGTATATATAAAAGGATCTGTGCAGAAGTATCTTCGTATTTCTGTAGTCATATTGATTTCATTAACAATTAGGGTCCTGATGTAATTTTGTATCTTTTCTGTAGCATTCACAAAGTCACTATTCTTGCACGTGAGAAGAAACCATGTTTGTTCAAAAGTCTTCATATAACATTATGTCAATCCTGCACTGTATCAAGTTTTAGATGTTCTGCATTTTAACTCATCCACTAATTACCTAGTTTCTTGTGAGCATTCCAAAGGATGCACAATCCATGCAGAAGGTGGGTAGGTTTCAGTGGAAAGTAGGCTGCATAGAAGGTAGCTGCCGAAGTCAAGACTGATGAAGGTAATGGAGGCCATGAAAATGGCTCTCTGACAAGCAGAGAAGTAATGAAAAGATCTGGGAATGTACTAGCAAACAAAGACAAGAAAGCTGAAGAGGGAAGAACTGGTAAGAGACAGTGGTTGACAAGTTTCTGGTACTGACAGCAAACAATGTCCACAGCTGTATCTGTGACTAACTTAAAACTGGCAGGACATTCTTTAGATGATTACATTTATCAAACTCTTTAAAGAAAGAATAAATATTTTACCCAAATGGGGGGGGGGGGGGGGGGGGGGAGG
>VWZE01017259.1:445844-448344 GCA_013396675.1 Eubucco bourcierii | reverse complement strand
ATTTTGACTGCAGAGCTGCTTGGACTGGAAATCATAACAGTTGCCAGTAAGGTTTAGAAAGTGTGTGCCAGGGAAAGGAATCACTGTTCAATGTATTTACCCTCTGGGGAGGTAAAACACAGATGGGGGAGTTAGGAGTCTTCTAACATTTAGCTGATACATTAGTGGGTAGCAGTTCTGCTCGAGGGATGTTCGAAGTAGTTCATCTACCAGTTGGGAATCGTTATGGGCACTAGAACTGAGGATTAGATATGATAGAACAATAAGGGGTTGTGGAAGTACCACTGTCTCCTCCTCCCCCCACAGATGAATGTTTCATAATCTTTGATACCTCTTTACAGCTATGGCTTTCTTAAAAAAACAGTAGTTCTGGATTAATCAGATGTTTTCAATATACATACTAAAGTACCTATCTTGAGGTAGGATTCAACTGATAATATCTCCTGATAATCTGTATTTTGCCTGAAATTATGTAAAATATCCAGTCTTCTCTACATAAAAAGTAGTACTGTTGCTGTGTGTAGTCTTACCAATTAGTTGATGTGGGACAAGCTTGCTAAAGCATTTGTATTTGTATACTGAGTGAGCAAATGCAACATTAGATCTCTGGGATTGTTTTTATGCTATGAGAGATAAGGCTATACTTTAAAATTGTAAACTTATGGTGAAGGAATGGTGGTCAGACTTTGAGGGAAAGAAAGAAAATGGTAAAAAATCAGGAGAAAGCAAGGTGGTTTCTGTTGAGCTATACTCAGTTGTTATTGCCTGATTATTTTAACCCTATCAGTCTCACCTGGACATACATTAAATTCTTTCTTGGTTTTTTTTCCATCTAAAGTCTTGAAGTTAAAACATATCCCAAAATGTACAAACAAGCAGCTAATTTCATTGCACTGCTGTCTGCATGCAGTGAAATAAAGTATGATTAGCTAGTTAAAAATGTGTAACATTTCAATCAGTAGTTAATTCAGTCCCAGAACCATATTCATGTAGGTTTGAAACAAAATTGACCTTCTTGTTTATCCAATCTGTACATACAGTAAGTGTCTGATTCAGTAACAAACTGCTCAACAATGTTGTTTTTCCAAGACCCAGGAAAACAAGCAAAATCTGAACATACCCATCACCTGTGTACTGCTAAGGCTCTGAAGTTTCTGCACTCACAAGAGGCAGAATTAGTATAGGAGAGAAAATTCTCCACATTATGCAGAAGACAAAATTCTCATGCTCAGTTCTAGGACAGATGAACGGAGAGTTGTGGAAATGGGGAGGGGAGACCTCTTCTCAGGGCTCTCTGGCGTCATTCCCCATAGCTACTTTTGTCTTCTTGAGTGTAGGAAGTGATGGGGCTTTAGCCCAGAACAAACCCTAAAAGATGCACCCACAGATGACACACTGAAAGTGGGCCCTATAAGCTTTGCACTCACAGATGGATGAGAAGCATGTGCATAGTTGGATTCCACTTTGCGTGGCGTCTGTGCATCTTTTTGTTCTCTTCTTTTCATAGTTGGGTGAAGGCCACTGAATTATGCGTGTTCTCTGTCAGAAGACTACCAGTGGCAGAAATAGAGTAGGATTTATCTTCAGTGAAGAAGAACCCTGCCTGAAGGCCTAGTTAGGATATGTACTGGATATCCACAGTTCCCCTAGATAGCTAAGTAAACTAAAGTTGTTCTGTGTCTCACAGAGCTGTTTTTGCAAAGAAAAAACAAACCAAGGATACCTTTGGCTTTGCTTTGAAATTTGTGAGGCTGTTCTGTGTTATGTTGAATATTTGCTTCTACTTTCAAACTGGAAAGTTTTGGTGGTAGAGTGAGCAAACTAGAAATTCATGGATATTAGTTTATCTGTGGCTGAAATTTCATTTTACATGCATATACATTTTAGTCTGGTAAAATTTTGGACTTTCTACTCAGTTTCAAAAAGCCTTTTGTCTTAAACTATGTATATAATTACTTTACTGAAATGTGTAGTAGGAAGCTGAATTAAACTCTTGAGGAACGTCTTCAGCTAATGAAAACACCATTACTCACTTGCACATCTATGTTTTCACTGTATGTGTATGGGGTAAAGAAGCAAGTAGTTCACTTTTCCAAGGTGACAGCATTGTAAATTGGGGGAGAAGTGTCTTGTTGAATCTGCACCCAGATGAAGATGTTCTAGAAACAATAGTGCTGACACAGGTGTGAATCCTCTCACCTCATCTTAATGGGGTGTTAAATTAAAAACTTAGTTATGACCATATAAACCCTGTTGTTAAGACAGTTGTCCACAGCACACAAAACTAACATGAGTCATTGAACACATGTATTTTACAGTATATTAAAATACTGATATTGTTAATAGAAGAGAACTTACTGGGCTTATTTCTAAAGTTTTAAAATTCATTCTGTCTTTTAAATTACTCTTTAAGTATTTAGTTTATTTACATATGATGTCGCTTACAAATTCAGACCCATCGTATAAAGCATATTTAGATTGAGCATGATTTCTGTTCTTC
>VWZE01017259.1:396773-442236 GCA_013396675.1 Eubucco bourcierii | reverse complement strand
CAATTATATAAACCTATTTTAGAATTATAGAAAATGTTTTAGACTCATTGGTCTGAAAAGGGTAAAAACTTTCTAAGTGCAGCTCCTGTTGGTCTGTGTATAGTTACTGGCAGCCTGATTCTGGGATAGGTGGTGATACTCAAATTAATTAGAAAAACTCGAGCCTATATTTTTCTGTTAAATATTGGGTGCTTTATTGGGTAAAAGTTGATGGCAAAACTGTTGCCTTCAGTATCAAAGATCTTAAAAGACCTGAAATTGTGTGAGTTTGGGGAGTAATTTATTTTGTTCACAAATTGTCTGAGAGCAGATAGGCGTTTTCTCATGTTGCTTTGTTGCTCAAAATTATTTGTAGTGTTCTTCATGGAGCAATGCTTGGGCTGCTGATTGTTTGCATTGTAAATATTCACCATGCTGATTAGTTGCAGAAGTCACATACTGGTGTTTACGTTTCCTCATTGGCTAATAAATGTAACTGGAAGCAGATGCCTATCCTAATACTGTCTAAAAGAAAATCTGTACTATATAGACTGAAACTCAGCCTCTCTTTGGATATTATAACAGCCAGTTCATACCTTCTTCCCAGCTTTGGGTGATTCTGAGTTTGCTCCCCTGGGCTGCGTTGTGTGCTCACTGGATGAGGTGTTGATCCTGTTGGATTTGATGGCAGCGCTCCTGTTGACTTCAGGATGAAGCAAATTCTCTGGTGAGGCATTCCAGTCTCCTCACCCTGCTAGGATAATACATTACCTGTTCCAGGCCCACATGGGAGCCCACTTAACCATTTCCAGCAAGTGCTCAACTTGCTGATGAGTGGGGTTTAGCAGGGAATCACAACCTTAGACCAGTCAAGCCACTAGGAGTTACCGTGTTTCATTGNTTTTTTTTTTTTTTTTTTTTCCCCACCCTGTAAGAGTTCCTGCTAGTGAAGCTGGTTTGCTGGAGTACTCACAGATTGTATACTAAAAGGCAGGAGCAAGGAGCAATATGTAGCAAAAACCTATCTGCAACATCAATGAATATATGTGAGAAATAGTTCTTAATCTTTCTTCGTCTCCAATCTGAAGTAGGTTTCCCTCAATGCAGTTTCTTTCCTGGGACTTATAGCTTCACTGTTATTTTCCCAAGACTTTATGTAGAAGGGGGACTAGATGGAGTAAAGCTTGGATTATTGTTGCTCCATTTCACTCTGGTAAAAGTGCTACTGGGGAGAACACAGGACCCTGGCTGTCCATGTTCCATTAGGTTTGCGTTTAATTATGGTTCTTCGTTTTTCTCCAGGCACTCTCCAGCTTCCTGGACCACACAGTAGAATGTTTTGCTGGTCACTTTTTTTTTCAGTCCTGCTGAGCACCCTCCGTTCCACCTAAAGTGAATGGGAATTGCTGAAGCTCAGCACTCTCTAAATAAAGGCCCCTATTATCGATGTCACTGTTTGAGATAATAACTTGTGCCATGCATAGAGAGTGAAATCACTGTGCTTTTTTAATTCCTTCATATGAGATTTTGCTACTCTCTTTACTTTTCTCTGTTGCTCAATGGTCCAGTTAGATAGCATGGCTTTTGAAATAGGCCATGCCTTCTCTAATTAGGCACCATTGCAGTTACTGATGGATTCAGACAATTTTGTGTTCAAAGTTAATGAATGTTGGCTTTGACCAGCCTCTGACTGTGATTGGTAGCAGTAGTTTTATCCATGCTTTATGCAAGTCACCCAAACTTGGTTATACAGAATTGAGCTAACAGTCTTACAGAAAAAACAGTATTATAAATCTAAATGAACCATTGTCAGAATGTACCATGTGCATGAAAGTCAGCCTACCTGATCCCTAAAAGAGGAAGGAAAGTGTAGGTAGGAAACCCCATGTTTCATTTGAATCGTTAAATATGCGGTCAAAGATTGTGCTGCAAAAAGCTCTGTATGCAGCTGGGTTCAGTACAGGTGGATTCCTCCTGCAAAAACCGCTTGGCTTCCCATCCTGGCTCTACAACCCCATCACTGTGTGTAACATCTAGAAAAAGGTGTCAGGCTCAGGTAATCAGGATGCCTTTAATGATCTGTGCAGCTGTCTCTGTCTGTTCTCTGTACACTTTCTGGATGGCTGTCCCATACCACTCCACGGTGCTTCTCTCTGTGATGCTTACTGCATCAGAGCTCATGGGGAGGAAACTGAACCTGTGTGACCATTGTACTAGTGCTTTCCCCACAGGTATTTTGATGAATTTGCATTAGGTGATTATCCCCTCATGCATGTCTCAGGAAGGCAGGTAACTCCACATTGTCAGTTTTCCATCTGTAGCATGTGGATAATTATACTTTTCTGCCTCACATGGGTGTTGTGAGCACTAATTAGTTAATGTCTTTTCAGCACTTTTATCATACAAATAGTAAGCAATTATTGCTATAATTATTATTTCTTATTATTCTGTTGTTTTTCAAACAATGACTTTTGAGCACTCATATCTCTGAAAGTGTAACTTCATATACATCAAATGACAATGTAATGGTAATGCCAGTTGCTTTAAAAGGCTGATGCCTGTTTTGTGCCTGGCAATTTGCAGGGCCACCCCAACTGTAGCAGTTTTTTCTGTAAAAATATGCCTCTGAAGCATCAAGATCATACCACCAAACACAGAAATCCAGTGTTTGTAATATAATAAGGCATAACACGGTTTACATTAGTTGATTAATAGTGCATGCTTTGGGTGTGCTGTGAGCACTGGAAAAAACTCAGTTGGCTAGAGGGAATGTGGCTTTGGACGTTCAATGACTGAACTGCAGCTGTGTCAATTCAGCAATGCGGTATTCCTGAGTTTGTGCCAAAATCACTGGACTTCTGTAGAACTTTAGGTTCTCTTCAACTCCTCATTTCACTGGAACTTAAGAAAAAACCCCAACAACTTAAGCAAAACATAAAGAAAAGATGCAACTGTCGTGTTTCCTGTGGTTCAGTGTAGAAAGCACGTGCCTAACAAGGGGCGTATAGGGGGTGGTGAACCTCGTCAGAATAGTGCTTCCTCGGCTACAGAATCCAACCTCCAAGATTCCCTAGACCTTGGGATTTTCTAAGGCCAAGGGAATGCCTTGTACTCTGTATGACATAATTTTTAGGTCTGGAAATCCTGTATTTTGCTCTAGAGAACTGAAACACAATAGTTTTTTTTCCTCAGATGAGGGGAATCCTGATGTGGAGAAGCTTCTTCTTGCAGATGAAGGATGCAGCTTCTGTAGGAGGTTTCTTTTTTTTTGCATTGCTGTGGAAGGTTTTCCATGCAGTTTGAGGACAATATATAAGGATAATGGCAGAAGGGGTTCAACTTCCCAGGCAGAAAGCACAGGCATGGGAATAAAACTCTTCTTATGTACAACCACTTGGAATTGGATGCAGAACAAAGCAGATCTCTGGCAAGCATCTGAAGAACGCCTTGATGATGGAGCACTGTGAAGTGAGGGAGTGGAGGCTGGCAGGTAGGGGTGAGCTGGTTGGGAACTATAGGAAGCTGTGAATCATCAACTTCTGTTCCACAAAGACCAGGAAAAAGGAATGCAGCTCAAGCCTTAAACCAACTTTTCCTTGGAGCTTCTTAAGGTTGCATGCAAGCATGGCTGTAATTGGATTAGAGTTTGTATGGAGGCACAGAGCCCCTGTGCAGTTGTCCTTGACTTGCTATCTGTTTTCCTTGGGGGACAGCTATGAATTTTGCTGGTGAGGAGAGGGCCATCATGCTAGGCTGCTGGAAAGCGTGCTTTCCAGTGGGACTCCTCTGAGCCATGTCACAGACAGTTTCTTGCTCCATGGCCACACATAAAACTGAAGTGGCTAGCTCATCCCAGAGCAAACTGGCAATTCTGTCTAGCATGTGATGGCACAGAGCAGGGGAACATGGGGTACTTGTTGGTTAGCAAGGTGTGGGGTTCTTGGTGGAGATGTTTTGGAGAGGAGGGCTGGGGCAGAGTTCAGTATGACAGCCTGGATGGGGCTGCCAGGTTAGTCCTTTCAGCAAAACACAAATGCTACTCTGCTCAGTTGGTTGGATCACATCAGGATTTCTTTCATTCCCAGCCTTTCCCATGGGATTTTCTGTGGGAAGGTATGATCTCCTCCATACAATAAGCTGTCAGCCTTGTGACAGCTATATAGTGCCTGGACTGGTTTGTCTGCAAGTGAGGATTTTCAAGCTAAATCTGTTTCTTACTGAGGATTGTCTGGGAGTGACTATGAGAACAGAAGTACCCTTTTTGGAGGATTATTTTGAAAATGTCTGTGTTTGTAGAGTGGGGATGCTGTACGTGATGTAGATAAATAACATAGGAGAGTCTTGCAGCTTCTATGTAAGCTGGCAAGGTTTTCTTGCAGAGTTGGAGCTCCCGTTACAAAATTCCTAGACTTTGGTAAAAGCAGCTGTAAAAGCAATTTAAAATCTACAATTAGGTGGGAGTAACTTTAACTTAAACACTTAATTAAATGCAGAGTATATATATTTTTTGAAACAGGACAACTCTATTATTTGCTTGTGCTTGTATACGCACTGCAATATTTTATGGTTTGCACCTGAAGTCACTTATGCAGTATGCCCAGCAGCTATAAGAATATCCATTTATGTGACCTTGTAATCAGTTTATTAGTGTTTTAGTGAGTCGTTGCTGTTATTTTTATCAGCCTAAGCTACAAGAAGTTAATATCAATAGGCTTTCATAAACTTAGATTGAATAAAGTAGTTCACTGAAAGTTATGAAGCAATGAAGACGGGAAAAAATCTGCCATGTTTGTAGCCAAGGAAGTCACAGCATAAGTCCTAGAGTTTTGTTTGGGTTTTTTTTAAGTGTTAATTTTACAATTATTTTTACAATGTGTTTTTAGAAAGACGGATTTTGTAGTAAACCATCAGATCCCTCTTCAGGGAAAAAAAAAAAAACAACAACCCAAACCTTTAGTATATTTTAGAGCAAATGAATACTTTTTCTGCCCCCAAAATGTTGTTTGTTATTGTTTGGTTGTTATTTTCCCCCACAACTACATTGGGTGGTCTGGTAAAAGCTATTACATCTCTGTATAACACTTGTCATTCTCAGAACAGACTATCACAGTTCCAACAACACACCTACTACATACTGTAAACAATTTTATTTAATTGATGTCAGAATTAAATGCCTTTTTAAAAATAAATGCATGAGTGGATTATCTAGAGGGAAGTTTTTTAGTACCTACAATTGTAGCAGGCAAAATTTATTAAGAGGCCATTGTCAGTACTTCATTTTGCACTGTGATTAGGTGTTGCTTTGTTGTGGAAAAAAAAAAATCATGAGTAAAAAGCCAACTTTCCAATGCATTCCCAACTGATAGGCTTATGATATTGTGTACCCGTATCATAAAATAGCAGATCATCCTACTGCAAAACAAAACAAAACTCTATTAATTAAGCACTTGTGTATTTTTATATTGTTCTTAGAGTTTTACAGTTTTAGGAAGGGACAAATCCCATGGTGTAGTGCATGAGCATAGCTGAAGTAAAAATGGCCTGCTTTTAGTTTGAGGGAGAAGCACAGTAATGGACTTGGTTGTTATTATAGAAAGTTTATTATTATTTGTATATAAACTACCTAGGGGCTTAAACACAGAGCAGCTGGGTAATTTAGTTAGCTCCTGGTTCCAGTTAAAAAAAAAAAAATCTATATCCATAGTAGGGATGGTCACAGCTGAGAAACTACTGTATTTTAGACTGTACCACACCTGTGGCATGTTCGCCGTTATAAGCTGTGTAGGCTGTAGAAAACATTAAATCCTCTCATTACTGCCTTACATAAGAGACACTTCAAGCAGTTCCACATTTATCTGAGATTACCAGTTAAAGTCATTAAAAAGCAACTAGGGCTTGTTCATTCAATTGGATGTTTTCAGGATTTTGGTGTGCTTCCTGATTAACAACAGTATGTCTTTGATTAGGGAGATGACATTTTTGGGAAGACTTACCCTTTCTGATTTTCTGTTCACTGAGCAGGTCTGAGGTGGCAGGTATGTTGTTAGCTCTCTCACCCTTTGGTGGTAAAGCTAAAGTTATGAAACTGGAATTAGATTTTTTAAATTTTTTTTTTTTTTTTTTTTAAATTTAAGGAATAAATCCACCATTAACACTTCAGGTTCTAGCCGAGCTCAGGCTCTGACAGCAATTACAGGCAACTGGTGGAATAAAGTGTTTGGAAACCTGTGTGTAACCAGGTAGCTGTACACTGAACTCCCTACCAGCAGGGACCTGGTTTTCTTTGGCCTTTTTTTTTTCTTTTTTCTTTTTTTTTTTTTTTTACCTGGTTTTTTGTTTTCCCACATTAAGTTGCATGTTTGTTGCTACTCATTAAATAAAACCTTGCTAGTTTCTTTAACATCTGTGAGTAAACTTAACCTGGTGTGTGTGGTTTCACAGTAATCAATGGAGCCGTATTTGTGGATTCCTCTGTTCGAAAACATAAATGTTTTGGGGTTTTGGGGATTAGAGCTGAGAGTTCTGAGATTTCGTGGATAGTCATGAGGGTCTTCTTTTGTCCTAGGAAGTTATTGTCGCTGTAGCCATAGGGCAGGGTCCTGGATCTGAATCTGGCCAATAGGAGCGAAGACATTTGGGCACTACTGTAATCCAAATAAGAATAATAAGGGTATTTAACATCACTTTTTTTCATAAATCAATCAAAGAAGTCAAAGCAGCAGGCATAGCTAATACTACTTACAGTCAGATAGGGCTACATCTCTTTCACAAGAAGTGTTTTTCTGCAATATTTAACCATTGTTGGCAACAATCATCAATATTAATCCTTAACAGCAACATGATAACCAAGCTAGCAGATAAAATGGCTGTTAAAAAGTAGGAAAAAAAGGAATAATAGGATTGTGGAATTTTAATATTCTCCAGCTATTTATTAAAAGGTGCTTATTTTGTATGTGTTTATTTCTAATAATCAACTGTAACATTACTTTGCAAAAAACTGTAATTGCTTCTTAATTTCAAATCTCAGTTCCTTTGTGCTGTATACAAAGGTAGGATATTTCTGTACTTATTGTTCACAGCACTCTGTGTAAAAAATCACGTTCATTTCAAGAAGCTGTTATGGTATTGATTCTGGTAAAGACTTCCATTAACTGACCAATCTAAATCTCATAAGTGATGTCAGGATAGTTATGCATTTGCTTGGTTCAAGTATTCAGCCATTATGTTAGAATGCAGGCAGTGTCTGAATATGGCTGTTAAATTATTTCTAAATACCGAACCAGAACAGCTTAACAGTTCTGCAGTTTGAGACTGACACAAAAATGACAATCTGCCACCTCTTTGTTTTTTAAATATTAACGTTGTATTGGGATAGTATTTTTGGAGTAAAAACCTGTGGCACGAGAGGATAAGTGACATAAACAAAGGCAGCTGGGCTGCATGAAATAATGGAACAATAAGGCCCTTACAGCCGTTCTCATCACTCCAGTATGTTAATTAGCATTCTGTTGTGGCCGCAACACTGAAAACATGTAATCTGTATTGGTGTACTGTACAGCTGTGAACACACATTCTTTTTTGTTAGTCCCTAGAGTTAGCCTTGCCATTGGCATATGTGTGTGGGCCAAAAGTCAAACCATCACCACTAAAATACCCTGCTATAGAAACAAGAGATTTTCTTTTATTTATTTCCATCATAATCTGTGATGTAATGTGGTTACACAGCTTCTGTCTACTGATTTTTTTTTTATTGTTTTACATGTGTGCATATATATAAATGTGTGTGTGTGCGTGTATATGTATATGAGCATGTGCCTGTGTGTGTGTGCAAAGATGTGTGTTTGTCCAAGGCCAAACTAATCATCTGAAGTAAGTGATTTAGGAAGTTAAAATGTCCTTTAAATAAATAAAAGCTTTTTCCCCGATAGAGTAGTTTAAAAAGTCTACCATGAGGATGAATAAAGCTATATTTTCCTTCTCATGGTTGCAGCTAGTTTGATGTTTTCATTCATAATTTTATTAAAGAAAAATAGTTCAGTAATCTCTTGCCATTTAGACTCCATTTTGAAAGAGTTCATAATACTATAGGCAAGATCTCAGCCTCTGTATCCATGTTAACTTTACCTGACCAGAGGTTAGAGGAGACCACCTAGCAATGATTTGGGCAGATGGAATTCATTCCCCATTCGAGGGGATTGGCATTTCTTTGTAGTTCTCTTGTAATTTAAAAGCATACTGACCTCTTCTCATGCACAGGTATTTACCTAGCAAAGAAGCCTATCATTTGGATCGTAAATTAGGTTAAGAAATAAAATTTCTAGTATTTCCTCTTAAATGTAGATTTATGCAGCAAATATTTACTTGTCAGACCTGTTTGCTATTCTCCATCTATTACTTTGTTGTGATGATCTCTATACTCTCACATGTGGAAAAAAAAAGAGATTTTTTTTCTTGTGTTGCTCTTGGGTGAATACATCCTTTATCCATACTCAGATGATAAGAGTGAAGGCTAAGCTCATATTTCTGCACTAATCTACTTCAAACCTGATCTTGAAAAATTACCCTCATTGCACAAAGAAAATACAGCATTTAAGTCACCATGCTGATCAAATTTGGTTCTGCTTTTTGACTGTGGAGGGAACAAATTGTTTGGTGTTTCTGTGATGCAAACTAGCATCCACTAGGGAACCAAGTTTTGGGGATTTGTTGAATCTTTCTTTCTTCCCCAAGTAGATTGTAAGTCTTCTAACAAGACAAATACCTTATCATAATACCCTATTTGCATGCAAAGTATGAAAGATTTAAAAAACCCCAAAAGCCAAATACTCTATATTGCTATTGATACTGTGATTTTAGATTACAGATACTAAATATTTAGACTTCATGCTTGCATTACTGTTTTTATGGAAATAAAATTCAGGAATTCTGCTTTAAAAATTCAATTTCTACAGAAATAAAACACAGGCTCTCAAAAAAAAAAAAGGAAATAACAACAAAAATGTTAGTAGCTGTCTGAATTTGTCTTTATAGTGATAAAAGTATATAATTAATAGAAGAATTTTAGCTCCAGATGTGGCTATACTATAATAGAGCCTTATAAATGCTACAGAAAGAAAAATTGCTTGGAACGAATGAGAACCAAATCAAGAGCACACCTGGGTTTGACAAAGATTGCATTTACTGACTGCTGTGCTATCACATTACAGAGAAAGACCAAGTCTTTGGGAGCAGCTGTAGAGAAAGGCCTGGCAAATCTGCATGCAAATAGCAGCACATTGTTAACTTAATCAGATGCCGAGGAAAAGATGTGCCAGACCATGAGGATGATCTATAAACAAGTACAGAGTCCAGAGAGATTGTGAGGGCTAGGCAGATGAAAAAGGTATACCACAAGGGTTCTGTCCTTGGGTCAGATTCTCGTCTTTTATGTTGCCTGAAGGTTACTGCCATTCAAACTAACTTATCACAGTGTTTGTTACAGCCCATTGTAGTAAATTTGTCAAATAGTGCTGGGTTTGTTCCTTGCACGGATATAAATAATTGCATATTATTTTGGGAGTTTGGTAGCTCTTTGTTCCTTGGTGGTAGAGATATGAGTATTATTTTCTGAAGGAACAGTGTGTGATTTCATAACTCCCATTAAATAATATTACTGTATAAATGTCCCAGTGTCGTGAGATAAGAAATAGTGTGATACACTGTACAAAGAGACAGATCTTCCATTAAAAGAAGATCTTACTTACAAAGTGAAGTGCCCCAACAAAAATGGTTTTAGGAAAGTTAGACACATGCTCTTCATATAATTTATTAATATTAACGGGAATATATGTTTAAAATCTTCTCTAAGTCTAATATCATAAAAAATAAAGAAGTAATACTATTTAATCACCCACAGCTTAATAGTGCCTTAGTTGTTTACTGCCATTGCACTAATTGCTCTGTACTAATGTGTTTTTGTGTGATTTCCAGTAGTGCTAAAAGAAATGAGATCCATAACCAATTAAATACAGTGTTTTTATGTTAAAAATATATCTGCTGTAGACTAGCAAATGAACAGTGATATTCTTTTAAAAACAAGAGAGAGTTGGCAGTTGGGTAGCTGCAGAGTAATAGATATTTTTCTTTGCATCTTTTCCACAGTTACACTGGAGTAATCTTAATGGATAAGCAAACTGCAGAGAGCTGAGCATTTTATATTATATTATGGGCCAGAATCTCCTTTCATACAGCTATAAATCAGGTATAACTTTATTAAAGACAGAGAATTTACACCCACCCAAAAGAAATGGACTGAGGGCTTTTCTTTCTGTAAATGGCTTTTCTTTTTCAGAAATGTAACTTTTACAGTCTGAAATACAGATTCATCTCATGCGGGCACCCAAGCATAAGCGTTTTGGCTCTACCTTCCTTCTGCATGGCAAACTGTAGTCAGGGCCAACTGTACTGGGCAGGCAACACAAACTGGAGGAAGTGCTTTGGGCCCCTGGCTGTATCATAGGGAGCAGGACAGAAAGGATGTTCAGAGACTTGCAGGAGGGGAAGCAACACCGTTTATATACTGTAGCATACCCTGTCAGAGGGTTAATTGAGTAACATTGTTGTTGGCTCCAGAAGGAGCTCACTGCCTGAGACAGGGCACCGCAGCAGAGACTGTGAGGGTGAACGAGGTGAGGGGAAATTGGACATAATAGCATTAATAATAATAATTAAAGACTAAGTGTAACAAAAGAACACATAACTAATATACCAGTCTCTTGCTTTTTATTACAAAATTAATATTCATATGAATGCTATCAGAGCTATTCAGTATTAAACTGGTAAGACAAAAGCAACATTGTAATATATTATACAGTATATTACAGGATGTTTGTTTCTGTGGATTTTGACAGGCTGAAAACAAAGTAATAGCACTATCAAATTGTCTGTTTCCAGGTCCTCAGCACAAGGCCCTCAGTCAACATAGGATCCCCAGACCCACAGAGCAGAAATGCTCTCACTTTATATGGGGGGAGGTAATGAGATCAATTAGATCCTCATCCATTGAACTGTAGACAGCTGTTGGTGCATAATAATCATCATTAGAGATGGGTGAATGTGGGATACTTGATTTACCAGACAACCCGAAGGTATTCTAAAAATGCCAGACTTAACTCTTGAGTATTTTGACTACTTGAGGCCAACATTTTCTCTGAAGTCTCTCCTGGGACTGCTGATCATAAAAGAAGAAAAAGGTACATCTGAGAACAAGGAGAGCTAGAAGGCTGCCAGGCTGTTTTCCAGGGCTGGAGAAAGTTGAGCGGATAAACCCTACCAGCTGCTGTGTAAGCACAGCCCTCTTCAGGACCACATGGAGCTTGTGAGTCACTAACCTCAGCTTTAGCTGCCATCCTGACTTAAACCTCAGCAGCCATGCTTGTTACCTAGCTTCTTGTTCTCTCTTCAAGATAGTTTCATGGAAAAGTGTTGCATCCTTTTTAGATTTCAGTGACTTCTCTCTCTGTCCTTCCTATAATTCAAATGTTACCTATTAACAGGCATACCCTCTATTCTGAGTGTATACCAGTGCAACCAGTTTGTGTTAATGAAGTTAGTGTGATTTTTTTTTTTTTTTAATTGCCTTTTGGAAGATATGTAGAGTAACCTTACCAATAATTTAGTCTGAGTCCTGAAACTACCAGCAGACTTGATGAGCTCCACTAGCATGTCCAGATGCAGGCACTGTGTTGTTATCTGCATTGTTCATGGTTATTAATTTCAGATTTTTCTTTGAAACCTAAATGAATGCTTGTAGTATTTGATACTTATATGTTAAAAACATTATAAAACCCTCTTAACTGATACTGTAACTCACATACATCCTTGCAGCTCTGTAAGCACTTTTAGCCTTTATGAGTAGAATAAATGTGATCTGTGTTACTACTGTTTGGTTTTGATTTGTCAGTGTAAGTAAGCTATCCACTTGTTTTGGTGGGCTTCCTCATTCTTTCATACTCTTTGAAATAAATGTAACTTGCCAGCATGAAATGATGGCATTTCCTTGGGTAAGTCATGTTAGTATTTATGGGAGCTTGATAAAACCAGCCCAGCATTCATGGGATAGTAGGAATTAGAGCGAAAGCAAATATATGCAAGAGAGAAAGTGTGAGATAAGATCTTCTGAATATAATCAAGAGTTTTAGACAGTACTTCTGGCATGTACTTATGTCCTTTAGTGCCATTGCCTGACACCTAGGTCTAAAATGATTCCTGAGGTCAGTGAATGTATACATGAAGAACAGATTTGGCCTTGTTTTGGAAAACAATACTTAGGTACCCTGCCAGTTGCCATGAGGATTAATTTGTTAATGTTTGTACAACGCTGAATATATAAAGTGCTGCATAAGTGTTCAGAAGTATGAAGTCCCCATGCATCGCTTCTGTATCCTCAGTATCAGTACAGACGGTTTTTTGTTCTTACAGACCAGTAGAACTTAGGAAAAAAAGAAAAGGAAACAGATATTATGGTTTCAGCAACTGGCAAAATAAAGCAACTGGCAAAATGTGCTCTATTCTACATGCACACAGATAATATTTGGGTAGATGGTCACACAGTACCAGTGTGCAAATATTTATCTGTTTGCAAAGAGAATCACAGCCTTTATTGCCCAGTGCTGCAAACCATTTGTCTTGTAAACACCATTGGATTTCTCATATGCATTAAGACTATTTTTAAGATTTAGAGTCTGTGGGAAAAGAATCTTACATATCTTTTTAGATTAAATTGACTGTACTAGTTTTATGGCCTAGCATATTTTTGGTAGATCAACTATTTGATTGCACTTGGAGATTCATCTGTGTAGTGGTCTTTGCTCAGATTTGCTTTCATGATGTGTGCAAGAACAAATTAAGCTTGTGCATTTAAAACATACTGAATATCTGAGACGATGGCTAGATAGCAGGTAATAGGAATCTCTTAGTTCTCTTTGATGGTTGCACTGTCATCATCAGTTTGGTTATAGCAGCTGCTCCTTTCTTGCTGGTCGTTCTTATTTCCTGTTCTCGAATAATCTCTCATTCAGAGGAAGGTAAAGACAGCCATCTTCTTGAAAGCTGGTAAAATGGGATAAATGAAAGTGATGAAAAGACAACATGAAATCAGACATTCTTTCTGTTCAACATAGCTGAACTAGGGTTCAGACATGACTTCAGACATTTTGCCATGCTTTTCATTACAGAAGTAATGAAGTATCATGAGGTGGAATATCAGTATAATCTGGGGAAGAGGCAGCAATGGAAACTTGTTTGGGGCTGTGAAATTTCAGTACTAGCATTAATCTGAAGGCATTTTACCTTTGTGATTCTGGATTACGCAGTAGTGGAAGGTAGTGTGGCAGCTGCACAAGTAGAGCAGCAGCATTCGTAATAGTGCATTAGAGGGCCTTTCTGCACAGTGTGTGCAGGGCACTGCCAAACCCTGACCTCAGATCTGGACAAGCAGGTGAATCTTCTGCTTTTGATTTTTGTCTAGTGCCTACTCTTAAGTCATAGTGTTTTGTCCTGTGGAAATGAAAAGAAGAAAATCTAAATGAGAGGGCAACAGGCTAATACAAGATCCTTATGATCACTTCTCTCTGGTGCTGTTTTATTTCAAATGAATTTACGTTAATTTTTTTTTTTTTTTAAATTCCTCCTTCTCACTGAGTGCCTAGCTGTAACCCTGAATGAATGTGTCTGACAGGTGGCCCAGCACTGAGGCCCAAATGTTGCTTGGCAGTTATGCCTCATCAGATGTAAGAGAACATTGTGTAGGAAGAGCAATGGTGTGTGGTCAGCTCTGTTTCTCCTCTCGTTCTTATACCATAAGTTAGAATGTATTTTGGTCACAATGGAGAGCAGTTAGTATGAACCAAGCAACATAATGGTTATAACTGGTTACAGGTTACAATTACAACAGTTACCACTGTGAGGGAAATTAATTGGCAGTATTTTCTTAATATTTTCTCTAACTATAAGAATTAAAAAAATAGAAGCTCTTTTATGTCCTTCCTCCACCACTCCAGCTCTTCCCAGGTAATTCCAGTCGTTTATCTCTCCAGCTCGGAAGCATTTTAAATTAACCTAAAGTGGGAACTATTCATTGCCAAATAATTATAACTGGAAGCACAACTTGAAATGTTGTCTCCCAGGGTGATGGAGTTATTCTTGGGTGTCAGGGTGAATCTCCCTCTTGGCTACTGTGTCCAGACATGGAGAGCAGCTGCAATCTGACCCTACAGTACAGTACTGTGTCATGGTAGTCTGCTAGTATCAGAAATGGGGCATGATGGAAGCAGTGGGGATGTCCCGGTATCTAAACCAATTGACTCCACGTGGGTCCTGATATCATTGGTTGTGACTGAATGAAGCTGGTGTGTTTGTGGTCTGTAATGTCTAAGCTTCTCTCAGGTGACACTCCAGTTTTTGAGTATATATTATTTAAAGTAAACTAGTGTTCATAAAATACAGGATACAGCATGCATTAAGTCAGAGGTGCTGTCGTGAACAAAGAACGTGGAATTTTGTCTTCAGTTCATCTGCCTGTACAAAGATTGCACAGATGTGAAGTGTTCCATTGTGCACAGATATTCTCCATTGCAGTTCTCTCCAGCAGAAGAGCCTGAAGGTGGTTTTATTACTAATGAAATACATGATGTTTATAATATTTACAATCTACTCTGCAACTTCCCTGTAGTTTTTTGTAAATAGGATCCATGGAGCACAACTACTACATACACTCTTTTTGTTTTCTTAATGCCCTGACTGATGACAGTGAGGATGCAGCACTAGGAAGCAAGTATAGTGTATGGGACTTCAAAATGTCTGCTGCTTCATAATTATTTAGTAAATGCCGCAAAAGCATACTTTGTTGTAAACAAACAAAATTATATTAATAACTTTATTATTTTTTCCAATTATTTTGTTGCTGAGTGTGCTTCTGTTAGCAAAGCACCTCTGAACAGTATCATATTGCTTCCTGTGTTGATCTGGGACTTGTAAGAGGCTAGATCATTATCACTTATCTTGTAAATGTTTTGTTCTACTTGTGGGTACTTGTTTGCCTGTCTTCACTGTTCCTGAAGTTTCCCCCAGGCTTCACCAAGTAAGGTCTTAAAGATGCTGCTGGCACATTTTTTTCATCTAGATTTTCTTCCTACACAGAAAATAGATTTCTTTGCAGCATTCTGGTCAAAAGAAAGCCACTATCTAGCCATGATCATATCTACGCTGCAATGCACTAGGTCCACGTTCTGCGCTCTTAGCGATCCCTGAAGTCCAAAGCAATGGATGTCTTTTTCCTTGTAGTTATGACATAGTTTGAATTCCCATCCGTTATCTCCACAAAAAATGATGGCTCGTTTTTCAAAGTACTGATTGGCAAGAATTTTGTGGATGACTGTTTTTGATTATGATTATTTTTGTAGATGGGTTATTTGCTTTGCTCTTCAAGTGCTCCCCAGGCTTTGACTTCTGATGTTGTCCAGGCAATTGAGCTGTTATGCTATAGCCTGTTCAAGTAGTCTCATGGGAGACTGTTTGTCTGCTCACTCACCTAAATTGGTGTTAGTGTAGTGTGTGAAGTGGAAAGACTTCTTTCAGTTAAGGTAGCATGTTCCAGAACCAGGGAATTTACCTTTTGTTTTACATAGTTTACTTCTTTAGAAGCTACTGTTGCTGGGTGGCTGCTGGCATTCTGATGGATGACTTTATAAAGCTGTAGCCTGGCTGAATGGATCATGGCACAACTCTAAACATTAGAGGTAGAATTGCATCTGGTGTCTGTGATTGGGTCTTGTTCTGTCAAGGCTAGAAAAACGCTAGCTGATTTGATAAGCAGTTAAAACATCCTTTAAAACAGGAGCATGAAATAGGCTGGATTTGTACTCAGTGAGAGATCTATAATGGCAGAAGTGTGCATGATCAGAAATTCCTGACCTCTACCAATGAGCTATTGGCCCTTCTGCTACTCAATTTTTGCTGTCATCAGCTGTGCTGCCAGTGTCTGCTCTAGCCAACTCTTGTAAGCTATGGCCAACTTGCTAGGAGTAGAGACCACTGGGCAGATTTCAAGCAGAATGGCAACTGGCACAAAGCTCTTGCTTGGCACCCTTCAGTCATCCAGGTTCTGTTCTTTATCCCTCTCTTCCCAGTTTTTCTCTTGCCTTGCCAAAGATATGTGGCACTAGCAGAATCTTCCATTCTGGGCAATTATTTTAGGTAGTCTTTGCCAGAAGACCCAGAATTAGTTTTGGGTTTTTTTTCTCAAATTAGTTCTAGAAAAGAATCTGAAGGAAGGGAGACAAGAGGATGGATTTGTCAGCTTTGGTGTTGGCACTCTTAGGGCCTTCTTTGCTGGCACGTTTTGTCTACCTTGTGAAACAAAGAAATGGTTTCTTTTGGGATTGTAGTCCCTGTTCTGTCAACCCAAATGACTTGCTGCTCTCTGAAGAAACCAACAAATACTGGCTGTGGCTTCTTGCAACAGGTTTCTCCAAAAACAGGCTGGACATGAAGATGGACTTTGGCTATGACTGTTTTTTGCTGAAAGCTCTTTCACTGAATAAAACAAATTGGGAGCTTGTCAGTTTTGGAATGAGGAATCTGATTTGATCTGAGATCCCTCAGTCACCTCCCAGAACTGATGATTTTCTTCCCTGTAAAGTTCGTTGCCCCTGGACCTCAATTCAGTGCTTGAAGCAGAAGTTGAGAATTTTTGCAGTTTCTTTGGGAGACCAAAATTTGCAGTTAGGAGTACATTTAGCATACCAAATGTGCGGTCAACAACAGAAGAAGAAAGAGGAACCTCCTTACTATCTTTGGCCTGTCTTAAAGAAAGCAATGAATTGTCCGATTTTTTTTCTCCTCAGTTTTGATAGAAAACCCTGGGCATTTACTCTCCCTGTCTCTGGCTGTGGATAAGAACTGCAGGTTCATGCAGAAGGCTGTGAAACCTTGGCTCTCAGCTGCCCCATCTGACCCTGCAGCAGGTGCTGAAATTCGGCTTTACTGAAAGTGAGCCCAATCACATTAAATATTCTGTAGAAAAATGTGGGGGTGTTCCTTTAAAAGCACTGGGTTAGTAGCAGCACAATTAGACTTTACTGTCTGTAGTTCCTACTATACCTCTGAAGCACTTGTATGGAATGGATGCTTCAAATTAAGTATGACCTGGTTGTCCAATCCCAATTACCTAAAGAATCCCTCAATTTGCTTAACAATTCCCTCACAGCTATTATGGCTCTGACTGATTGTCCCCAGGACTCTCTTAGGCTTACAGCTAATGTAATTGATTCTTCAGTAGTAGCCTGAAGGGCCATTTGGCTTCAACCATGGTCGGGAGATATTTTTTTTTTTAAGCTAAGTTAAGAGAATGGCTATTTTTTATAGTGGTTCTGGTTTTGGAGGGTGAGGGTGGAGTGAATCATCTGGATGCTGCTTAGAACAACAGTCTCTGCCAGATGGGGAAGTATTTTCCTTGGGCTCTGTTAAATTGGCTTTGGATAGAAGGTCTGTGTAGACCCAGATCTGGGTGGGTATTTCTGCAAAAAAACACAACCTGTAGTGAAGACTTTGTTGTGATGTTTTCCTCTCTTTTGTACCATTTTGACTAAAAGAAATAACGTTTGAGTTTTTTCCTGCACCTGAATAAATATCAGTAATAATAGATGCACCACTTCTGTTGAGACAAAACAATCAGTCCTCAAATGGTCTGATTAAGGGCACAAGTGTTGATTATTAGCTTCTGCAAGAGGCCTTTGACATTGTAAAGTGGACTGTCTTTTCAACATCAAGAACTAGGTTATAGAATTCAGTAGACTGTCAGAAAATTTATTAGTGAAGGATTCTCAACACATCTCATGCTATCGTGTTGGGGATCTTACATTGTGTTGTAGGTTGTTTTGACATTTTCAGATTTCACTGGGAAAAAAACAGANCAAAAAAAAAAAAAGTCTTATAAATTAATAGCTAGAAGACCCAGTGGAAGTAGCAGGAGATCATTTCAAAATGGACAAAAGGAAATAATTCCTGACACAGTGAATAGTGAACTTCTGGAACTTGCTGCCAAAGGACGTTGTAGAGGCCGACAGCATCAGCAGGCTCAGAAAGGGATTAGACAGATTCATGGAAAACAGCTCAATAAACAGATAATAATAAACAGGTCAATAGACAGCTAAAAAAATACCATAGCTTTGAGTCATGAAGGGCACTAGCTTCATATCTAGAACATTAGAATTGGTGCTTGAACATTACGTTGTTGAGAATGATAAAGAGATGCTCAGATTTTCAAAGGTGTAGCTGATATTTCTCAGCTTCTCAGTTCCTGCTGGCCTGGGCTGATGGAAAAAAATTCATGGACTTACATTACTGAGGTAAACTAGCACCTCCTTGTTTTCAGTATCTTTTATTTTCTTTGGAAACAGAGATGCGCTTTGTCTGGGAAACAGGAAAGGACAACTCTTTGATTGGTTAGGTATGGGAAAGAAGGAGGAGAAAGAGAACAGAAGTCTACCCAAACACAGGAGTTGGACTGAAAGCTTAAATAGTTGTTCCCTTTCTACCTAGGGTCCATAAGGAAGGAAATTACACCATTAATGAGGATTTTGAAAGCAATCATTCACTACAAATGTGGCTGAATTTTGATCTCTTCAGCTCCGACAGTCTGTGACAGTCTTTTGAGTAGGTTCTCAAAAATGTCTTCAAGTCCAGAACTGTACCCAGCATGTGCATCTTATTAAGACAAACTAGGACCTTACTGGGCAGTGGAAGACTCCACTGCAGTGTTAGTGCTTAGACATGAGAAACTTCCTCTCCATTTGCTACCCCTCCCCCCCCAAAAAAAAACCAGAAAGGGAATTCTGCACAGAATATGTTATATTTACCACTTAATGCATTTTTAAACCAATGATGTCAACATTAATTACTAAAATTATGTACATGCCAACAGAATAATGCACAATATTCCTCACCTTGCTATCATGTGCAGTCCATTCATTAATGTCTTTAGAAAATGAAACAATTTAGTCTTGATTCTTGTAAAATGTGATTTTGGAAAAAGTGCTCATGACAAAACAGGAGAAATGGCAGCTGCCCTTTAGTGATTCACTCAGTATAATTTGGATTATAGAACACTACTTTTTCTGCACAAGATAAGATAATACTGTTGAAAAGTTAGGTTACCTATCTCTCCCTCTCATCGAAAAGGCATAGGGATCTTGGGAGGGTTTCATGCTCTTTGAAGACAGATCATTGAACCATAGAATGGTAAGGTTGGAAGGGACCTCAAGGATCATCCAGTTACAACCCCCTGCCATAGGCAGGGACACCTCCCACTAGTACAGGTTACTCAAGGCCTTGTCCAGCCTGGCCTTGAACACCTCCACGGAGGGAGCANACTATCAGGTCCCCTCGAAGCCTTCTCTTCTCCAGGCTGAAGAGCCCCAACTCCCTCAGCCTGTCCTCATAGGAGAGCTGCTCCAGCCCTCTGATCATCTTTGTGGCCCTCCTCTGGACCCGCTCCAACACTTCCATGTCCTTCCTGTGCTGAGGGTTCCAGAACTGCACACAGTACTCCAGGTGGGGTCTGAGGAGAGCAGAATAAAGGGGCAGAATCCCCTCCCTTGCCCTGCTGGCCAGGACTGCTCTCGATGCAGCCCAGGACTCGGTTGCTGTCTGGGCTGCATGTGCACACTGCAGGCTCATGTTGAGCTTTTCATCAACCCAGACTCCAAGGTCCTTTTCCTCAGGGCTGCTCTCCAGCCATTCACCACCCAGCCTGAATTTGTGCTTGGGATTGTGCCTACCCAGGTGCAGGACCTTACACTTGACCGTGTTGAATTTCATGAGGTTGGCCTGGGCCCACCTCTCCAGCCTTTCCAAGTCCCTCTGGATGAATCCCTGCCCTCTAGCAAGTCGACTGTGCCACACAGCTTGGTGTCATCTGCAAACGTGCTGAGGGTGCACTGATTCCTCTGTCCATGTCACTGACGAAGATGTTAAACAGCACTGGTCCCAGCACTGACACCTGAGGGACACCACTTGTCACTGGTCTCTAGGTGGACATTGTGCCGTTGATACCTAATTTACATGCTAGAGTGACTGCAAATAGGTGAGCTAGATCCTGTCTTAACAAAAACTAAGAAAGAGTCTAGATTAAAACCAGAAACTGGAAGTCATATCATGTGCCAGACCAGATTATAGCAGTATTTGTTTACAACTTACATTTTCTTCATTGGTTGTTTTATACATGCAAAAGGACTCAGTGTCTGCATGAAGTTTCAGGACTTGTAAACAAACTTGTTTGTTTCCTGCTTGAAAATTCACTTGGCCCTCTTTAGCTGGTGAAATTTTCTTTCAATTGATAGTTTGTAACATGGCAATGACTACTGGTGCTCTAACTTGAAGAAGCATGAAATATGACAGAACACAGCCCCTCCTTCCCCCCCAATATATTTCTGATTAGTGACATGTCTCGCAAGCAGTGGTGATATTTTGTAGTCTTAATTTAAGAAGGTATTGTAGCCTGGGCTTGACTTCAGGCAAATTCATACATTTCATGCAAAGCTGCAGAGTGGAAATCAGCAAGTATCCAGTAGCAATATTAATGTACCCATTGTGTGCATTCTGCTTGGCTATTTAAAAAGTGTTTTATTGTACATGCTTCTTGAACTGTCTTCTGTGGAGGAAGTCTTCCAAGTGAATTGATACCTCTTGACCTTTGAAAGAGGCCTGTAGGTACCCCAAAGTTGTCTGGTCCCTGAGAGGAAATACATTATTCAGGATATGTAGGAACTGTCAACTCTTTGCCATGGAATATCCTGCAGAGGAAGTAGAAGGCTCGATGATAAAAATTGAGACTGGATGACACTTAGGAATTCTTCTGGGATCTTTTGAGGAGAAATCTGTATTCATTTTCAATTGTAGTTTTTTTCATTAAATTAACAATTCACAAAAGGGAAGAGTGCTTATTTTGTTTATAAACATTTCTGCCAAAGGTTCTCTTATCTGTATTATAAACTTCTGGAGCCAGACTTCCAATGTCTTTTCCCTTCATTTAGGGGATACACAGACCTGACTGAAGAGTGAGTTATAGAATAAATGTGTTTTATGTTCATTTTGCAGTTACTTCTGATTATTGTAGTTTGTGATTTGAGTAGACATGGCTACAGCTGAGCAAAAGTATTTAGCATTGTGTCTGCTTCCTGCACCTATGTGATGAGGTACATGCTTACCTGCAACAGAGAGAGCAGATTCACCAGTCTGAACCCAGTTTTAGCTTGCTGTATATAGCAAATGAAAGATAAAGCAAGATTTTTATATATTCATTTTAGTCTCTAAACAAATTAGGAAAATAATTGCAATTAGGAATAATTCCAATCTATTGTTTACTTGAACTGATTTTTTCTACCTTGTGTCACTGTGTCCTCTAATCAACTCCATTCTATTGCGTTGATGTATCCCAACATGGATTGAGTTGATGGTAGCAGTGCCACTGGTGGGAGAGCATTCCACTATCAGTGAAATAATGCATGAAGAACTGGAAACTCCTGGGGATGTTTTTTTCCATTTTATTTTTTATTTTCATTCATGAAACCTGATAGAGCCAGGCACTATTTTGTAAGGTAGGACTCCTTGTTCTCCCTGTATCCTAACTTCATGCTCCATTGCTACTCAGTACTACTACTGAGAATTTTTTTTTTTTTTTGACAGAAGAGGGTGAAAACCTTGCCAATCTGTTAGAGTAAAAAAGAGAAACTGTAGAACAGTGTGTTGCTGTAGTTAAATGATGTGTGACTTACACTGAAATTGCAAGAGTGGATTTTTTTCTTTAAAATGTTTTGTAAGTCATATGTTAGAGTACAATGTTTTTTGGTTTCAATATTTATTGAAAGTTTTGCAGGGAAGAAAAGGTTTAACTCTTAAGTACATACCTTGATTTTTTTGTGTTCTGTGTTAAAGATTGCAAAGAAAGATAAAGGGTAAGATAAATGAAATATTTTCTGGTATATGTGGTTGGCATTTGCATCAGTAAGTTCCACTTATCTATGGATCCAAGTCCCACCCTGAAATCCATATGTGGTTATAAATATTTATTACTGAGTCAGCATGGGTTGGGACCAAAGTTCATGAAAGTTATTGGTAAGATTGTCATTGAGTTGGTTTTGGATTGGGTTGATCAGGTATATTTTTAAAAATAATTATCTCCTTTTTTTTTAAGTCATGGTGTCTCTGCATATCATGGAGCACATCAGGTTTTGCGATTGCTTGCTTTGATTTTTATTATTTTTTCAGCCCATGTCCTGTTGCACATTTGGTGGGACTTCCACAGTGAACAGGCCCTAGGGAAAGTTTTGTAGCTTCCCATGAAAAATTTACCACAGGTGTTTCATTGAAAAAGAATTGGCAAAACAAATTGCAGTTTGAAATAATATATATGATTTTCTGAACTCCAGCAAAAACCCCACAGACTCTAGCAATAAGTACTGATCACACACCCAGATTACCAATTGTCAACTGCTCTGTCTGTCTCTGTAGTGGTTCCTGCCTCACAGCATGCAAGAAGCAATGTATTAGTTTAGCCTTAATGAAACCGGTGAAATATGTCTTTTGCTTAAAGCTGTACTAAGTTTACATCACGTTTGCCAGGAGCATGTGCACTAAAAATTACTGTGAATCAGTTAACTTGTGCTAACATGTTACTCTGTGATAAGTTGTTGTGAACCAATTTTCTGATCTTCTGTATCTGTGAAAGTTATGCTGAATTTAACTTGACTTTACAAGGTTCTATTTGAGATGAGGGAATTCAGTCTCTTGCTATTCATTATTAGTTGTAGGACTTTGGATGAGATCCATGCTAGCAGTAGTGCAGCCAGGGGCTTGGGATTTTCTAGNAGAAGAAAAAAGATTGAGACTGACTACAATACTGGTAGAGAAGTGATGGTAAGCTGCTTTTAGAGTTGAAAGAGAGGGGAGAATACAGACAATCTTACAGTACAAAGTGTCCAGTGGACAAAGCCGGTCCAGTTCCGTACATTATTGCATATTATCTCAAGAGAAATTCTGTTCAGGGAGGATTTCATGATACTAGCTCATTGGTAGTTAGTATTTGAAAAATAGTTCTATTAAACCAGATCTTAACCCATTTCTCTCTCTCTCTCAAAACTTTGTTTTATTTGCTGCAAGTTTTGCAAGAGATCTGAAAGTTGTCTGTGCTTCTCTGATACTCAGGAGACTTTCAAAGATGTTGGAAGAAAAATTGGTAATGTAAAAGAAAGTGTGAAAACTTGTGCAGTTCGGGACATACGTAGCATTTGGATGTTTTTTGTTTGTTTGCTCTTTTTAAAAATTCTTGGTTAAGAAATGTAGTTCTTCAAGAAAGTTGTATAGTAAAAGACGCATATTAGGAATGTTGGAAGTAAAACATATTTTCCTAATACAGTGGCAGAATTCTTCAGGATCAGTTGACTGTAAATATGGCCTTAAGGATAGGAGGACATTTGATTTCGCTGCTGTACAAATACCATTTGCTTAAGCTTAAGTCGTCCAGGTCCAGTTTTCATCTTTTCACCAGCATATCAAACTTTATAGTTGCATTACATTGATACTGGTGTTTCGGGTGCCTATTTTTTACTTCTCTGTTTGAAATTATTAACTTCATTAGTATTTTCTGTGAAAGATAAAACTGAATGACTGAATCTTCATGTGGCTAAAATTCTGTGTTATATAGGATAGCAGAGAGGGTCACTTTCTTCTAGTGTCTTGAACAGAAAACATAATATAACTTAATGAAAGTTGAGCATTTAGAAATAGATAAAACTTTTTAATTCTAACAAAATGCAGAAAAATACTGAGAGAGACAAAAATAAATCTACAGTTGTGTTTGAGGCTACAGAAAAGTTATTCCTGAGCAGCAACAGGAGACACTTTTCTGTCAGATGGACAGTTTGCTGATCAGTCAGATGTCTCAGCCTGGGCATAAGGAGGATTCTCCTTGACCAGGAAAACAGGAATCAAGGATCTGCAAAGGTTCTTGCAACATCCCACACTGTTTTCTGCCTCAGCACTAGGCACTGGTCAGCGTTGTGCAATGCTGATTCATTTTGGGTTACCCATTTGGTAAAGCTTCAGTTGCTCTGTAAATTAAGCAAGACATTATAATTTTTAAAAAATGTAACAATATCAGCCTACCAGATTCTTGAGAATAATAGCAGTGGCCAACTGTGCAGGTCAGAGAATCTGTGTGTGTGTGTTTGTGAGGGCTTCAGCTCTCCTCTGAGAATTTCAGATAGAAGCTTCTATTAAAGTGCAAAGTATTGTTATTATCTTTGTCCTTTATACATATTTAAATAGTACATGATAATCATCTCTGTGAACTCTTAACTATTCATAAAGGTGGCTGTCACTTAGAGGTCTGAACCAGGACTCCAGATCCAAACACTTAAAATGATAGATCATGTTGTAACCTTCTGAGAATAATTCATAACCTTTGTGTAGGAGGAGTTTCCTTTTAAAAGATAGGCTTTTAGATGATTAGTAACTGAGGGATTTAATTGTTGTTTTTTGATAATAATATCCAAGAATGGTAGAGAAGCTTTGCCAGCTGCAAATCCTCTTTAGAGCTTTACCTGAGGGAAGAGCAAGAGGTGGGGAAGATGAAAGGTGGCTGAATGCTTTACCTTTGTCCTGTCCAGTGTAGTGACATCTGATTAAATGGCACAATGAGTCCCTACAGCTGCCACCAGTTTACAGTTTCAGGTACCTGTGTGTTTTCCCTACTCCAAAAAAAAAACCCCAAACCCTCAAAAACAGTGACAGAAGTATGTGAAATTAAGGTTGGGTAGAGACATGGTTTCTCTGAACCATGAAAGTTTTGAGACTTTCATAGCAGTATCGTGGCGTAGTAGTCGGAGCAACTGACTAACTCGCACAAGAATTCAGGTTGGAGTCTCCAGTTAAATGTACAGGAACAGACATTTGAAAACATGAATCTCCCAGTCTCAGAGACTTTCCAAATAACTTTCTCTTGGGGTATTGGATGTTCTTTGGTCAATTTTCCTTCTCTTTGATTTTAACCAGAACATACTGGATCTTAAAAGCTCAAACACACCCCACACCTTTCCCATGTAGTCAGAGGTAGCATGCACTGACTCTCTGCCAGCGGTATCCAGTTTTGGCCTGCTGCTGAGCTGTGAGCTCAAGGCCATGTGTGTGCAGCCATCAGGTCTGTGCACCTGTGAACACCAGCTGCCTCATGTGGAAGGGGCAGAATGGGCAGCACCTATGCCTCTGTAAGTATGTTATGCAGGACTGGGGTGTCTCTCCACTTTTTCCTTAGGGTTTTGCCAGAGCGGGAACATTGCCTGCTTTGATGCATGGCCTCAGACCCTTGGGTATCCAGGCCTTGCTAGGACAGCACAGAGCAGTTTGTGCTTCTATTGTGTCCTTCCTTCAGAATTTCATTCATGCTGGTTGAGGGAGATGCTATACTCTTTCCTTTAGTTTATATTACCCTCTTGGTATGCAGAGTATTCTTTGTTAGTATTCCTTATTTATTTAAATGTTAATTGGTCCTTGTTAATTTGGTTTTCTGTGCTGACAGCCAAGGTCAACAATGAGTCCTTCTATGTTAGCTCTTAGTGTGATTACAAGGTAGTGTAATGTGTCTTGGAAAAGAGTAGCAAAAAGCCTTCCTTCTGTTTTTTAATGTAACCTTTGTGTTAGGTAGAGGTTTGGAGGGTGAAGGAGAGAGAAAATCTATGTTCAACGCAGACTGAAGGGCCTTATTGATTGAAAGAGACTGCTAAATTAAAAGACAGTTGTTTTGAAAGCAAAATATCACTTGACCCCAAAGGGATGGGCAATTGTGGCCCTGGGGTTAGGTATAATAACAACGCTGGTTTGGTATGGCAATGCTAACAGTAGATTTTTTCTGTTTTCTTTTCACTTCACCGTTTGTATATGCAACTTTCAAACTCTGCTTTTATTACTCTGAGAGCAGTCTTAGTTCTGAGAGGACTCTTCTTTCTGGCTGGAGTGGCCATTTTATGAGATAAAAGTAAGAATTTTTTTTTTTTAATTTTTTTCCCCCCTAAAACAGATTCTGTTCTGTGGGGCAAAACAAACAGAGCTATCAAAACACTTTAAATAGTAATCAAATATGTTTTTCTGTTTGCATTCAAAAGAGTGGAAAGGTAACTTGAGAAGATGAAAGAAGGAGCCAGATTTCTGTATCCCCCCCTTTCCCCAGTAACAGGTAGAGAGTTTTAGAAAAGACTTCAAGGCAAAAAGAAAAAAGCATAGAATATACTGTTACGGTGTTATTTTTGTCTTTCATTTTTATGACAACTTATTTGTACTTAAAGGAATCTTTCCAAAGAGTTAAGAAGCATCATTAAATAAAGACTGTGAAATGTGCAATATGGCTTATTTATTTAAATGTTAATTGGTCCAACGAACACTTCTAATTAGCTCTATATTTGCTTAGCAAAAAGTTTTACAAATTCCAATTGTGAAAAGCAGCTATTTTGAGCTGGTAAGCATGTTGCAGAATCAGCTATGATTTTTCTATAGTTCTCAGCCCTTGAAGGCACAATTTAATTTTTCATGTATGCATACTAGCAACGGTAAACACTTGCGAGTGTAAAGAACCTTCTTTAATTAGCTGCACAACAATTAAAGGATTCACAAACTAAATTGAACCCTGTCTCTGTGCTTACTAGCTGAATTCTACCACCTGTCACAACAGCACTTTGTTCAATCTGTTATGCAAAATCATTATAGCAATATAGCTGAGGAGAAAAAAAAAAGGGAGAAAACAGCAATTATTTCTTACTTTTCTCTTGAATGGGTTATTTTGGGTTATACTGATGTCAGGTTCATTGAAGCTAACCTTTTGAAATCTGTAACAGCATAATACTTATATGGCAGGCTTAGAATAGTTAGAAGAATATTTTGTTTTACCCTTTTAAGAGCAAGTGAGGCACATCCTTAAAGTACGTTGTGCTCTCTGATCATTTGGAGGGAAAAAAAAACCCCACCAAAACTATGCTAAGTTCTGCAGCAGCCTGTTATTTCTCTTTGTCAGACAAAAAAAGAAAAAAAACCCCACAGAACAACAAACCCCAACATCTAATAGGGCAACATACATTATTTTTTTTAATTATTAACGCTTGTAAACCAATACAAAAACTAGTTTTAAAACCCACTGGTATACTAGAGTGGGGCAGGGTATGCTTTCAGCTTACCTGTTCTGGCTTCTGACATTTGTGATTATTCTTAGCTATGGAAAATATAATTACACATAAATATAAACCTGGAAAATACTGGACTTATTTGTGTGCTAACTTTAATTTTCTTTCTAGCAGAAGTAATTGAAAATAAAGTTTTGCATCTTTACAGAAGAGCTTCATCTCTCTCTCATTTTGACTGCACCCATTCTCCCAAGAGAGCACAAAGGGCCAGATGCACAAGTAAGTCTTGTGTTTCACCCAAGAAGATAGGAGTCAGGCTTCTGTTGCTTCTGGAGACCTGGCTTGAGATATGTCGAACTTCAGGCATCGTTAAATGCATCATGTTCCTTGGCAGGACAGTGGCCTAGTGGTGGCCCAGCTATCCTTCCTGATCAGCAGCCTTCCTACTGATTTTCTGTGGATGTAACTGGAGGGTACAAGCAAGAGCTTGAAACTTGTTCACAGCAGTGTGAGAGGCCAACCGCTGGAGAGGGCTGACTGTTGGGTAGGAGACAGGCATGAGGCAAGAGAGATGAGGACACAGTGCCTTTGGTTAACCTGCCCAGCTGCTCAGTACTCCGACTTCTTGCAGGGAGTGATCAGCTGCGCCTTGGTGCTCTGACACATGTTTCTGATGCCAGTTAAAATTCCCAGTGAAACCAGTAACAGGTTTTCGCTGTGTAAGGAGAATTAGGCTGCATTTAGTAAGGAAGACCTGTTTACATTTCTTCTTATTCTGCGGTGACAGCTGACAGGAATGTGTGCATCGCTGCCAGCTTTCATGCGGGAGAGGTACAGGTACGTTTTGTGCATACACTCACCATAGCTGAGGAGCTGAAAGTTAAGCTGCCTGCTGACAGTTTCCTGAAATCATATCAATAACATATTGTTAGCTCTTGTGATTGAAGCTAAAAGAGACTCCTGTTGGATAGAGGATACATGATACAGCCATTTCATAAGCTAGGGATATAAATGAATAACTTTGCTTGTTCACAGTAGTTACATTTTTTACAGTATGGTTTTTATACCATTGTCATTTTACAATATTTTTTGAGAATCCAGAAGGAGAACAAAAGTATTTTCAAAATCATGGTGATTTTTTTGTTGTTGTTGTTGTTTTAAGTAACTAGGAAAGTAAAAGTCAACAACCATAAGTTGAAAAAGGACTTTGTTTTAGTGAGTTTAAAAAAAGAAGAAAAACAACCTACAAGGAAGCTTGATACTTTGATTAAATACTACTTAAATTCATAGATAATTATGCACTAAAGTATGAGAAGCTACAATTTGCTATATATGTCCCCTCCTTGGTTTCTCACAAGTAAGAGTAACTGGTCTATTCAGAAGTGAAAGAGATTAAAATCCTTTTAATTAGGGACAGAGATATAACTCTCTCTGTATTTATACATGTAGGTGCAAGGTGCAGTATAACAGAAAAGTGAGTTTCTACTTGGGCAGCTGAAGCCACAGAGTTTCCATGTGGGAATGCCTGAATGCTCCCAGTTTTAGAGCCTTTGGCATTTGGTCCTGTATTATGTGGAACACTTCAATGTTCCAGTATAAGTAGTGGCAGCTCATTCTCCTCCTCCTATGTCTGGTTCCTTGAAACTGAGCTATCAGTTTGTTCCCCCTCCTTTTTGTCTGACTTTGTATTTTGCTGAAATTACCTAGACTCACACAGGTTTGCAGCAGTGTAAATTAATATTGAGTGGAATTTTACCTGAGCTGGAGGAAGTGAACACAAACTGCTTGTTTGCACAGACCATTCAAGGGACTTGAAATAGTTTCACTGAGAGTTAGTTATGTTTATTTTCATGTTGTATCAAAAACTCTTGCAGTAAAGCATGGCTTGTTAGTCTCTGGTCCTTCTGATAGCAACTCTCAGTTTGCTACAGTATTGAAGCTTCCAGGGATCCTGTCAGTCACTCAAAGGAGTTTGGTCAGAGGTATATGTGGCCAGAACTGGCTGTTAAGGATATATTACAGTTAGCAGAGTTCATCTCCCAACTGACTTTGCAACTGTAATTGAACTTGCCAAGATCTGTCATCCAGTGATTGCATTTATTGGACTTTCTTTGTCAGCTTTGTTTCCACTCACCTATCAACTACAATGGGTTGTCTTCTACCAAGGCCCTGGAATGTTGTAATTAACATCAAAATTATTTAAAGGATTCTTATTCTGCAGATAGCTTTGAAATATGCTGTTGTATTTTTGTAGCATTCCTCCTCCCCTGTGTTCATCTATCTGCTATGTGTCTGCCAAGTTTTCAGTGCCCTTTTTATTAATGATCAAAACCATTGTGCCCAGATAAAACAGAGGTGGCCAAACAGCAATCAGTGCTCAGCTTGTTGGAATCCTGAAGGTCATGCTGCCATTGTATTTGAATGTATGTAGTGTTTTACCATAATCAGTGCTTGCATCTATGCTTCCTTCGATACATGCACAGTGTAGCCATTCCCTTCCCTGTAGTTGATCTTGTGCAGTGGTGGGAGGAGATACTCTATTCACTTCACGGCTTGTACCTTACTGCATTCAATAGTACTGCAAAGATGTGACCCCTTTTTATGATCTCTTGTGTGACATCACTGTTATTTCCTTGGCTTAACTGCAGAAGTGTTACAGCTGTTTTGCACCAGCATTCAGAGGAAAAGGCAGGGTTATCGTAAGGCAGAACAATCTCACTCTGACAGGTAGAGATAATTTAAAAAGCAGCTGGGGAAATAGAAGGTAATACTCCCAAGTCAGTTACTTGTAGTACAGGCATTCATGTTTAGGGTTGTATTCTGCTCACAAAGCTGTCCGAAAGAACAGGGTGATTAGCAGTGCTGCAGACAGGTGTATTTCTTTGCTTCTCTAAAATGACAGTCTGCAAAAAGAGCATATTTTCTGAATATTTTCTGACCTTGGAGTAGATAATAGCAGTTGCAAAATCAAGCTGTCCATTTCTTAGCTGTGCACAATGACTGCTAACCACACCCTTTTAAGTCTAAACCACTTATCTCAGTGTGAAAGCATCATAGGAGGTATGAGGTGGCTTCTAGAGTTACTGACTCTGCTCATGTCTTTATGACAGTGATCAATTAATAAAGTTAAATGACAACAGCAGTAATATATCATATCTAAAAGTGTGCACAGACCAGAACACCAAAGGATAAAGGAGATTTGTGGGTTTTAGTGTTTCCATTTTTCTTGAATGATAATTAAGTATATTTTTTCTAAGTTTGTGTTGTGTATTCCCATCTATCTTTTTCCACTTAATTCTACAAGGAATTTGGTGTTTCTACTTTAAAGAGACTACAAACACAAGGAATAATCTGAGCAATGTTTGCGCCATTTTTCCCACCTTCCCTGCCTCTTTTGGCTATATCTTTTACTTTGTCTAATTCCACTTTCTCAACGTTCTTCTTTTCCTGGAAATTAGTATTAAAAATAACTCATCGAAGCCCCTTACATGTAAGAACCACTATAACCCTGTAAATTACATCTTTTCTTTTTGCTACCAAGTCCATGTGTTACAGGGAGAGGGAAAATAAATCATTTGGGTTGAGAGAAAAAAGAGAGAAGACAGAAATTGGAAGTAGAAGGGATTAATGACCAAGCATCTCAGTTATTAAAAACCAAAATAACTCTCCATAATATTTTAACCAAAAAATTTTATGCTGACAGGTCTGCCATGAGTTAAAAACCCCCAGTCTTTTCAACAGTCAATTATGTTTGATAAAAGAAAGCTATCTGGCATACTGGACTAAGCAATGGGAATCAAGTTCTGGACTCTGTCCCTGGCTTCTTTACAGAGGATGAGCCTTCTATTTAAGTCAAGATACATGGTGAGCTTTCTTCTAAACAAGATGTGAAAATGATCAGTTAGGGATACTCATTTCTACACTGCTGAAATTCTGAAAAATTTGGTTTTTTAAGGGCCTTGAAAGCTGATTGGATGCACTGAAATTGGGCAAGTTGCTTCAGTGTTTCTGTCTGCATTTACATCATACTAAGATATTGGCTATTTCTGTGCCCCACAAAGCAACACGCAGAAAAGATTGTCCCCTCTTCTCTCATTGTGTTGATTACAGCATACTTCGATGACCTGTGCTGCTGGGAAGCTTTACAGAATACTGGAGTATGAGCTGGTGGGAATTACTGCTGGGGTCATTTCCCCAAGTGTACTGGGGGAAAAGGAGGAGCTTAACTTTTTGCAGATATGTAATGTGACCCTTTATGCTCCCCATGTGTTGTGTTTGAATTTATTTTTTTTTTAATGTTACTTTTTCATAGATATACTGACCTTAAAGATTGGTGTAATTTATCTTTTCATTAGCTCTATATCCTTTCTTTTCCTTTGTTCCTAGGCATCATCAGCTGTAGAATAAATGCAGTTGTATTATGTATGTAGTTTGAGAGTATACACTGTCATGTGCAACAGGTTATGCAAGGTTTGATGTATTAATCTTTTTTCTCTCCTTTTGACCAACATTAAACATAGGGATGTAGTTCCTGTGTTGATGTCATCACATGACATGTATTTAGTGATGCATTGTTTTGTCTACTGTCTAACTTAATAGTATGCAATTTGGAGCATCCTTAATTATCCTACAAACCATTTTGTGATAATGAAACCAAATATGGTGTAGATTTGGCTGGCAACTCTGTGATATTATTTGGCATATCACATATTTCTGTTTCAAATATAAACTGGTTACTGGTTTTCAAATTATGCACTCTATTAATTAAATCTATACTTGAGACATATGTTTTTTTTTTCTTCACCCTTTAAAGCTGTTGTACGTATTCTCTTTTCCCTTGTTCTCTATGCGGATAGGTTGGGTATGGACTCTATAATTTGACAGAAAATAGGCTAACCTTGTGGTCTCTGTTAAGTCTTAAAACTACAGTTGAGTGTACAGTGTCTTTCCATCTAACTAGGTCTTTTGTTCCACTAGAGAAAATTACTTAATTTGTTAGAGAGCTTTTAAAAAAAGGTTTAACTGTAGCAGTCTTTACCTAATAGACCTGGGATTGCAGGGAGGTGATTAATGCGAATTAAAGGATCTCTGTGACATAGGACTAAAGGACAAAATTACTTTGTTGTTGTTGTTGTCAATCCCAATTGTGCAATTTCATTTCTCTCCAAACCAGATTTCCAGCATTTTGCATAAAGTTAAAGTCTAATTGGACCATATAGTTCTTTTTGAAAACTCTCTCTATTTATGCATTTTCATTGAGAATGTGTGTCTTTGTCCCTTGAAATCCATCTATTTATTGCAGTGACACCTACTGCTGAGAGAGCTGATCCACAACAGGATCGGTTACTGTTAAACTTGGCCAACAAGCAGTTTGTGACTCAACCAGCAGATGTTTCTGTGACTCAGGTCAAAGGGAACTTATGGACTCGAGGTTTTTTTTCTTTACTCCTAGCATTAAGTGCCAGGAAAGTCAACACTAGGTACAGACAGTTGACCTGACCAGTAGCAGGAGAAACTGAACTAGGGCCCTGAGGATCTGCAAAGACCAAAGCATTAGTGTGTTGAGCCACTGTGCTGGCTACGGTCCAGCAGTTTCAGACAACTGACTATCTGATTGCACGCCTGCATTTTAGCAATGATTTTACATATTTGGTGATTTGTATCCAAGCTTATGCATTTGACAGGTGCCCTTGTGAACAAAATCTTGCTGGGCTATCACATATGAATATTTCACAATCAATCATACTTCGATCTTTGACACATATGTGTGTTTGACATTATATTTACTTGTGCACAAAATCTAAGTCTAAGCCTTTGTGAAATGAAAATAAAATCATCAGCTCAGCATTAGAGGATTGGATTTAAATTGTTTCAAACTATGATTTGAGTTCTGTGGTCTTAACTTCTCTTGCTTGATCTCTTTGTAATTGGTATGGAGGACCTGATCCTCCTGTCCTTGCCTATCTGAAATGCACTGCCTTTTATTTGGAACTTGCCTATGTGAGGAGTGCAGGATTAATAAGGTCAATATTATTTATATTTTAATTGTATATAATGAGTTAGAGTATTACAGACTTACAGTACACAACAGTGTCCTAGATGTAAACAGAAGGTTTAGAGCCTGTTTCATGCTGTAAAAATAATGAAAAATTAAATGCTTTGCAAAGACTTCCAGATATTTTTTGTACTGCATGATGCTAAAGTGCATCATTACAAGCTTAATTTTAAGATTTCTTCAATCTGACGTGGATGCCAGTTAGATTAATTAAAATGAATGATCAGATAGAAGCTACAAGAGATTGATCAAATTGGAGAGAGTTTAATCAGTTGTATACATTCCAAATTACATGAAAATAACAAATTTAGTTTCAAAAAAGCTAAAGTAATAGAAGCTATGGTTCATGGAAACATTCCACAAATCAGGCTCTCATTTGAATTTTTGTATCTCTTATCTTCACTTTTATAATCAAGAGAATACTAGAAAAAAAAGAGTAAAATGAGAATCAATGGTTATAAGCTAAAAAATAATGAATCCAGATGCAACCAGTGCCTGGAAAAAAAAAAAAAAGCAGGATTCTTTCGTTACTTATTTATTTATTTTTAATGTACTGAAATTTCAGTTCCAATTATTTATCTCTATTTTGGATCTGATTTCCTATGTATATGCAAGTGAAATAGAATAAATAAGAAGGGAAACAGATTTTGCTAAGTCACATGCAAAGTAGCAATAAATCAAATGGCTTGTCTGCATTCTTCTAATCTTTCTATTCTAATCTTTGAGTGAGATTTATGAATGACCTCTCCTCTCTGCTCTACTCTGCTCGTCTTCCTAGATTGCGATCACGAACAGTTCACAGTCATCCACTCCATGGGTGCTATGAACCAAAGACTTTTCTGGTGATTTTATCTTCTGCTGATCATTTATTAGTCAAAAATGCTGTGGTAGCTTGAAGGTACCCTACAGATGTAAAAAGTATTTTATAAGGCAGCGGTTCTTCTCAGTCCAGAGCAAAAGCAGTATAACCTCAGCAAACAATATTCTGTCTGCTAATGACTTTTGAACCTTCAAAATCCCTCTGCTAACCCTTCTTTAAGACATAAAAACTGTTGCAGAATGGGTTGGCTCTGTTGTTACTAAAGGAGTACTTTGTTTTGGAATCAATAAGCAGTTTGTTTAAATATCAGCACTACAAAGCAGCTATAGTCTTGTCAAATGCCTTCCCTGCTCGCCTTTGCGTGGCGTCGTGGTGGCTGGGTGCTGGAAGATGGGTGTTTGAGTGAGGTAGACTCCAGCTCCAACCTTGGATGTCTGGCTGGGACTGTGGGAGCTGGTCAGCATGGGATCACCCAGTACTTTGTACATACTGTGTTTGGGTGGTGCCTCACCCCATTTATTAATTGCCAGAAGCTGCATACCCTTTGCAATGACTACAAAACTTAAATGTGGTAACGTGACTAATAGTAATAACAAATTAGCAAGCTGACCTTAATAGTATTTAAATAAAAACAAATAGATGGACACATTAACTGTAGGCCAACTTTTTTTTTTTTTTCCCCTTCTAAAAACCATTCTGTTACATTCCAGAAACCATGTATTTCCTTACTATCATTATAGGATACCCCAAGGAGCAGGACAACTACTTCATCACCACCAGCAGCAAATAAAGCAAAACTCTGCTGAACTCAATGCAGTTACCTGATTTTACATAAGTAAAATGAGAACAGAATCTGACCTAATGTTTATTTCATTTTATCAGATTGGGTGATACTGTCCTGATGGCATTAAATACAGCTGATCTTTCTCCTCCCATTCCGTGCACACATGTTTTTGTTAAAATTTAACTATTTACATCTACGTCTCTTAGTATTGCCTACAAATCAGTCAAAGAAGAGTAGGTCATCTATCCTGCCCTACTGTTTATATATTAATCATCTGGCAAATAAACAGCTCAGTATCCTACCCACCTCAGTAATATTTGTGATGTAATTTGTTTGGATGCCCAAATGTCACCAGCGTTGATTGTAAGAGATGAAAAAAATGTACTTGCTCAGCACACCAAGCTCTGGGCTAAAATGTAAGCATGAAATCTCTGGTTTATTTTTGTAATAATGTTTACAGCTGTTTAATGACCCTGAAAGGGTTCAGTAGTCTGGTGTTCTGTATTTCTTAACAGGAGTGTATTATGCGTATAACAGCCTTAGTTAAACTGTTTCAGCTACAACAATAAGAACAATATTTAATAAAAATTCAATATATATTCTGAAGTTTCTCAGCAATACCTGGTTATGACTTGCTAAGAACTGAAGCAGTCTGTATTGGAGTGTTTAGAATTTGTCAGTGGACCACAAGATAATGTAGATATATGGGACTTTTTCTAGCTGGAAAGATAAATAACAGGTCTGTATTCTGAAAGCGTAAGTAAGTGTGTGTAACTGTAACTGCACAGAGAATCAGGGCCAGAGCGAGCTTGTCATTTAAACATGTGAGCTTGTAAAGCATTACTTTGCTTACTGAACTGTAAATCTTTTAACTAACCTAATCTAAGCTATAATAACAGCACAACGGTGTTTTTAAAATGACTGTTTTATCTACAGCAGTGGAGAGGGAAATGCTTTAGTGTGTGTGCCCAGCAGGAATGAACAGGTGTAAATAAGAGGTGAAATTTGGTTCATCTGTGCACCAAGGTAACAGGTGTGTGTGTCACATGCGTGTATTTGTACAGATATGTGTGTCTGCTTATGCTTACATCTCTGTAGGCACGTCTTTATTGTTAACTTTTTTGTTCTGTTTGCTATCATTTTTTTGCCTCTCTTGCCTGGAAAAAAAAAAAAAGCAGCCAAGCTTCTCATATTACATTAATGTAGTTGTGATGACAGGCATTTCTGGTGTCATAATTGGTTTTAAATTCCAGTAATCCATTTCAGATAGTTAAATAAAATCTGTGTATTCGGTTGGAATGGCGAAAGTCAGAACTTTCGTTATTGATATCACAAGAAATAGTCTTGAGGGCAAAAATGTGAGTGAAATCAAAGTAACTATTAGTATCATCAAAGGGACTTGAATGTCTCACTATACCTTCATGTGGGAGATGAGAGAGTATTTTTGTAATATATGTATCCTTTTGTGAATTTCATAAGCCGAGTACCCTCCTCATAGAAGTAGGAAACTGCATGCCTGGCACAGTAAATGCTTGTTCTCTGAGGGTTGATTTGCTACTTACAGAGGGCCTGCTGCTGCCTGGCCCTGTGCAGTGTAACCTAGCTGGTCTGTAGCCTATGCACAGGACTGGCTTTCCTGGCTGGAGCAACTCCTCTGGGTAAGAGCTGAGGGCTTGTTTAGGTTAGGAAGGGCAGCCTGTGAACAACTTTGCATGCCAACATGCTCTGAGCGCTTCCACGTCTTGGGGGATGCTGCCTTTACAATACATTAGAGGTAATTAAAGGTAAAAAAAAATACTATGTAAATTTCAACAAATTTTGAATTTCTTAACAATCTCAAATTTGACTTACTGTTGATTTTGTAAACATTAACTACAGAGAAATATGTGCTTCCATTCCCAGTGCAAGTGATGGCTACATGCTCTGTCTTGTCCCTATAAGAGAGATCAGAATCAAGAAAATAATAATAGAATCAGAATCATGAAGGTTGGAAAAGGTCTCCAAGATCATCAAATCCAACCATTAGTGTAATAGACTATGTGTTTTAAAATGGAAAGCTACATATTCTCCCCCATGATGCATCCCAGCAGTACTTAGAAATTGATACTTCCCAATTGAGATTTTTTTTAATACCTGGTGTTCTGGTTTGAGGGGGTAAGAAGGGCAGGTCAGAATGAAGGAAGATGTGAAATGTATTTGTTTTGTGAAAATGTTTGAAATTTCTAACAGATAAGGAATTTGTAAGTAAATTTTAATGAAGTACATTCAGGTAGATTTTTTTTTTCAGCATTTGGTTGTTGAAGCAGAATGGATATAGTAAAATTACACTTAAAGCCACTCTGAGGAGAACACTTGTGTCTGTAGCAAAATCTGTGGGGAACCAGAAGGACTTCATGGCTGTGAGCATCTCTGTGTGTTTTGAAAAGCATCCAGGCCCTGAGAGAAAGTCCTAGCTGATAGGAAAGGGCTGTCCAATGACCACCATTATACCAAGACAGGGACCTTGAACTGAATGATCTGAAGTACGAGGACTTGGGAGAATGAAAACTCCTTACCCCACCTGGTGTAACCCTATCTGGTCACAGACTGACACAGGAATGATGGATAAAGAGGGAGAGAATGAAATTGCTAATTTTTTTTAAAGAGAAATTAGGCAAATTAGATTGGGTTATCTAATTCATAGTGGAATGATGGATGAGGAGGAGTTTTATTTCTGTCATGCATGTGGATACAAGATGAGATTTTGGTAGGTTTTGCTGGGAATAGCCTGAAGAATACAAGCAGTTGGATTTACTTGAGAGCTTCACAGTAACAGGGTCTCTGTTTCTAAATGCAGTAACTAGAAATTGCAGGAGGAGAAATTTCAGGTGGCAGCGCTTTGAGTATTATGATTATACTTTGCAATGAAAGAAGATAGGAGTGAGGAAAAGGGACACAATTCAGAGGTGGGAACAGGACTGCAAGAAGGTGGGGCAGGTGAGCGTGGGAATACAGTTTAAGTGAAAAACTATAGCATCTTGAGATTTCTGTAGGTGGATCCTGAAAACTGAGCAGCTGATCAAAGTACATATCATTCAGAGATGTTTATTTCTCACCAAGCAGAGACTTTGCTGGCCTTTAGGAATACTTCATAAAAATATATATAAAATTTCCAATGCCAAAAGATCCAAAATGTGTGGTTCAGACTTGATACAAAATTTTAGGGTTTTAAATGAAGAATTTTGGGTTTGGTCTTCCAACTGATTTTTTTTTTTTTTTAAATTTGCCCTGTCTGTATTCTAAATTACATTTGGCTGAGTGTTTGTGGGAGGTACAAAAAATTAATTTGAGAAATTACTATGTTTCAACTACAGCTGCTATTGATACTTTAATAAAGTTATATTTGCAAAACAGGCACAGAATAACTTATAAAATCTCAATACCAACTCCTTCTCCTCTCCCCAATTCAAATAACCATACGTTTGAACTGATGCTTAGGGTTAAACATCAGAATTAATAAACTCCACTGGGATCTGTCAGCATTTCCAAACTTCGATAGAGCATAAAATGCTAAAATTAACTACCCAAACCTTCCTGAGCATGTAAAGGCACCAGTTCCCATTGAGGTCACCTGAATAAATGAAATTTAGACTACGTTTTTCAAGCTGCTACAGAGTAGTCATGATTAACAAAGACTTTTCTAAACCCTCTTCAATGCATGTATGTGTCTGTACACACAATGAATGTTTTGAGTTCTTATTTTTCAGCATGCCTTGGTCAAACACAGTGAGGAGAAATAAGACCTGTGGTACATGGAATCCAGACAGAAAGCAGAGTATGGTTTTGAGGGTTTTCTGGTGGTGTTTTGGAGTTTCTTTTTTTTTTTTTTTAAGGAAATGTACAGGCAGATTTTTAACATCTCAGTCAACTTCAAGCAGTGACAGGCCTAAGATGTACCACTGTCAGATGGTTAGCTAATAATTTTGAACATGAAATTTCATTGGTTTCAAAAGTTAATCAAACTTTCAAAACTCTTTAAGAAAATGTTGGGGTTTTGTGTACCCACATTTTGAGTGATTGTGGCCTGCCACGCAGAAACCTTGCATGGAAACTAAGTATTTTATGTGTTTACTGCATGGAACAACTAACTTGACTGTGTTCCCCTACCTCTGGAAATCAGACACTCCATTCCTGTTGCTTATAGGTAGAATCAAAGCCTTTCCCTTTTATACTTGATCTTATTAATATTTTGATAAATAGTATCATTGACTCCATGTAAGTAATGGATTCCCCAACTTGAAACCTGAATCTGGGCACTGTTAAACTTTGAAAACGATCTGCTTTATATCTGAGCAACATTTTGTAGCTCATGTTCATCTTTAATACATATGAATGTAGACTTCTTCCTTCTTACAAGATCTACATTTTATTGCATCCTCATTTGTTCTGTTGAGGACCAAATATATCTCCTCCTGGAGACCACCCATGTAGTTTTTTTTGATTGGGTGGTTGGGTTTTTTTGGTGTGTTTTTTTTTTTTTATTATTTTTTAAAATTGTTTTTTTGGCCTCTGATCCTGCAAATACTTAGCATGTGCGAAACTTTTCTTTTAAAAATCACCCTTTGAAGTCTACTGGACTTCTCCCATGAGCACAATTACATGCATCTTAAGTATGTGCCAGATTTGGGCCTCAGATTGTCCAGCAAGTGGCCGCTACGAGGCACAGTGAGGAATGGTGTCCACCTGGAGTAGTCCTTGTAGTCTTTGTAGAAGGCATTGTGAGTAAGTGATTTTGGCTAAAGCCACACAGAAAGTTGACAAAGTTTATTATTCAGTAACTTACAGAATTTAGTAGTTTTATTAGTGAATAAAGCATCAAATCACTCCACTGAACAACACAGATCTTAATTACCTTCTAATATAACCCTGTAGTTTGAGAGTTATTAATGTGAAACTTTATATTTTGAATAGAATTTAATAGATACATTATTTTTGTATAGAGCAGAGAAGTGGCAAGGATAGAAGATTATTGTGGACAATTATGCAGAGCAGAACAGAACACTTGTGTTTAACAAACAGCTCTGAATTCTAATTTTCTACAACACACATAGTATAGGTACAATTTGTAGTCATTACTATGTATTAGAAAAGTTATTAAAATTCTTGAAACTTGTTGAGGCTTTCCACAACACCTTCCCCAGATTTTAATTGGTTTTATCTAGTTCCAAAAGAGCTGTTTAAACCAGAGTACATTAAATCACATCGTACCCATTGAAGGACAGAGATACTCCTCCTATAATCTGACAAATTTTCCAAAGAACTGAAATCAGAAGGTTCTTAATGATGAATTAAAAGACCTGGCAGAAGATAATTGATGTGCCTTTTGATGGGCTGCATTTCAAAATGACGAAATAACGATGTTTTGTAACAGAAGGGTTAAATCTTAATCTCAGAGGTTTACAAAGCTGCTAGTCGCAGTCTCCTTAAAATTTAATATACCTCGTTAATGCTTAACTTGCAAACACTGAAGGATTTTTATGATTATAATCATGTGTTACAGCACCTAGTACTGTTTCTAAGCAGCATACTAATCAGCTTAATGAGATATTACTGCACTTTTTGTTGACTAAAGCAAAATCCCTTTTATTGTTCTAAAGCTTGTCCTTTACTTTATTTTTTCCCAAAACATTATCATGGTTTATTGTACACCAGTAAATATCATACCATCTTTTTTTGTCAAATCATAAAACTATCTTTCTCATTGTAGAATGTGTAATGTATTGAATATGGTTAATGGAACTGAAAGTTACAAATGGTTTTTTTTTGTTTTTTTTTTTTTTGCTGGCTTTTCTAATGGAAATGGGAGAGATGCAGAACAATTCTTTTTCTACAGATTTAGAAGTGTAAACAGGTGCAATTTCACAAGAAAAAGAAAGGCAAGTGAGGTGGTAAAAGCCTTTGCCCCCTCTGTAATAATTAGATTTTGAAATTGTAGTGTATTTTAAAATAGTAATTAATGGTCACTGGTAAGCATACCGAATGATGAAAGCACGTCTGTGATCAGAATTGTGTAGCACACTTGGCATTTAATACACTTTTTACTGTTTTTACACTAATTCCTTTGCATTATTATGAGTAGGTAAAGATAAAATGCAAATTCTATGTCAGCGATTCAATGCTTGTGTCTCTTTCACAGTCTGAATCTAAAATATCTTCTGATTTTCAGAGATGGAGGAAGCTAGTTTGTGCCTTGGTGTTTCTTCAGCTGTGCCAGAAGCTGACACTCATCTCAACAGCACTATACTCAATGGGCAGTATTCAATGAGCCAGAAGCTGCATCAGATCACTTCCCAGCTCAGCCATGCCTTCCCAGAACTCCAAAACAGGCAAAATCCAGAGGAGAAGGCATCAGTGCCACTAGAAGACAAAAGCCACCTGTCCATAGCGAACCAGCCCATCAGCAGTCAGATGGCACTGTTGGCAAACCAGCTCAACAGAGAGGTTGATACCAGTTTGAATGGCCGTGTGGATCTGCAGCAGTTCTTAAATGGACAAAACCTAGGGATTATGTCTCAGATGAGTGATATAGAGGATGATGCCAGGAAAAACAGAAAGTACCCATGTCCCCTGTGTGGGAAACGCTTCCGATTTAACAGCATCCTGTCGCTACACATGCGAACTCATACTGGAGAGAAACCATTTAAGTGTCCATACTGTGACCACAGAGCAGCTCAGAAAGGCAACCTAAAGATACACCTGCGTACTCATAAGCTTGGAAACCTTGGCAAAGGTCGTGGAAGAGTCCGAGAAGAAAATAGACTTTTACATGAGCTGGAGGAGAGAGCAATTCTTCGAGACAAACAGATGAAAAGCAGCCTGTTGCAGCCACGACTGGATGTGAAAGCACAGCAGCACACCCAGCCAATGCCTCTCACAAACTGTAACTTGTCGGTGCCAGCTAATCACAGCACACCTGATATTTCAAACCCTGTTCCCTCTCCAAAGTCAGTCAGTGTCCAGGAAGAAGTTGTTGCCCAGACAGCTGGATTCAGATGCACATTTTGCAAAGGCAAGTTTAAGAAGCGAGAAGAGCTGGACAGGCACATAAGGATCCTGCACAAGCCTTACAAGTGCACCCTGTGTGACTTTGCTGCCTCGCAGGAGGAGGAGCTCATCAGCCACGTGGAGAAGGCTCACATAACTGCAGAGTCAGCACAGGGCCAGGGCTCCAACGGGAATGGGGAGCAATCCACAAATGAGTTTCGTTGTGAGGTATGTGGCCAGGTGTTTAGCCAGGCCTGGTTTCTAAAAGGCCACATGAGAAAGCACAAGGATTCCTTTGAACACTGCTGTCAGATCTGTGGGAGGCGATTCAAAGAGCCTTGGTTTCTTAAAAATCACATGAAAGTTCACCTGAATAAGTTATCTGTAAAGAACAAATCTCCTAATGATCCTGAAGTACCTGTCTCCATCAGCAGCATGTCCCAGGAAGCTCATGCAAACTTATATTCAAGATACCTGTCGTGTTTGCAGAGCGGGTTTCTTCCTCCTGACAAAGCGAGTTTGAGTGAGCAGAATCAAATCTATAATAAAGGAGATATGCCCATGAAAGAGAAAGAAGTCTTGGGGAAGCTCCTTTCGCCTATTTCTGGCATTGGCCACGGTATTGCTGAAGGGGATAAACATTCTTTATTGGGCTGTCTCAATCTGGTGCCTCCTCTAAAATCCAGCTGTATAGAAAGGTTACAAGCTGCTGCCAAAGCAGCAGAGATGGATCCAGTAAACAGCTATCAGGCCTGGCAGCTTATGGCAAGGGGAATGGCCATGGAACATGGCTTTTTGTCTAAAGAGCAGCAGATACAGCGCAGCCATGAAGACACTTTGGCAAATGCTGGAGTTGTGTTTGATAAGGAGAAGCGGGAGTATGTGTTAGTAGGAGCAGATGGCTCTAAGCAGAAAATGCCTGCTGATTTGGTTCACAGCACTAAAATGGGCAATCAGAGAGACTTGCCAAACAAACTAGACCCTTTAGAAGGCAGTAGAGATTTTTTGTCACATGGTATGAACCAGGGACTCGATTACAACTTACAAAGTCATGGAAACGTGAAAGAGAAGCCAACTGAATGCCCAGACTGTGGAAGGGTTTTTAGAACATACCACCAAGTGGTTGTTCATTCCAGGGTCCACAAAAGAGACAGAAAAGGAGAAGATGAAATAATTCAGGGTAGCCTTGATGAGCGACGTGGGTCTGGAAGCGATCAAGAGTCGCAGTCTGTCAGCAGGTCGACAACACCAGGGTCCTCTAACATTACTGAAGAAAGCGGAGTAGGTGGGGGTCTATCGCAGACGGGGAGTGCCCAGGAGGACAGTCCACATCCATCCTCGCCCTCCTCTTCAGGTATGCTTACTTCTTCTTCCCTCTCTGCACTGAAACTGTCATAGCTATATTTGAAATCGCAGCAGCAAAGTGGTTTATGCATTCTCTTGTTAGGTCGTTTCCGAGCAGTCCACAGGGATGCGGTGTTATTTGCCAGAACATCTGTGTTCGGGTTCCTGCAATGCCTTCGAGGTTAATTCTCAGCTCACCCTTTTCTCCCCTCCAAGGGCAGGTTTCCTAGCCTTTCAGCTGTCACCTCTGCCACCCCACCGGCAGCAGTGTGCAGGATCTGTGTCACCAATGAGAGTGTGGCTTCCAGGGCCTCTCCCTCCAGGTTTTTGAAGATGGTTTTTTTTTGACCCTCCTCCTCTATTCATGGTGTCTCTCTTGCAGATCTTTCCATGTCCTTTATGTAAAACAGTGAGGACCCTTCTTTGAACTATAGTTTAAAGAAATAGGATTAATAAACAGCTTGTTGGCTAACTTTTCTGATTGCCCTTATTCCTATAACCATAAATTCTTTAGCTGAGCTATGTATTTGTACCTGGCCACTGCACTGATTCAAAAGAGATTAAAAAATACAAATTATGAACTCTTTAACAACCTATTTACTTACGTGCTTGCTTTAACATGTACAATGCCTTCTGCTTAATTCACATCTCTTTGAAAGTACAAGAAAAATAGAAATTGGACTGAAACAATTGCAGTGTACGTCATGTTAACTTGCTGTGTATAAAATAGCAAAGCAGATAATATTTCATTGGGGATGCCTATTAAAATATTGAGCGTTCTGGTACAATTTTTAAAGTTACTAGCCTATGACTGCAGAAATAAAATCTCCAAGTAATAACAGGTAAGATTTCTGGCCTCATGTATATTTCCAAAGTCACTTGCTAATGGATACTAAATTGAAAGTTATATCTGCAGCCCTTTATAAAGAAAGCACCTCACTAATACTCTAATCATTCTGCAAGCCTAACAACAGAGGAAATCATGCCATAACAAATACTCTGTTACTAATGGCAACATTGATTTCTGCAATCAGCCATTAAGTCTCGAAAATGAAAGACAGTTTGAGGTACCTTAAGGCATTACATTGCCCACTGCTAAAGAGCTGGTAGCAGGCTGTTGAGGGTAATTCTTTTTAGTTTTTTTCCCTCAGTTTCAATAAATATTTTAGTATTGGAGGCAATTCACTGTTATAAAGTATATGCCAGTTTATTTTTGTTGTTCTTGTCATGCTCCAGTATACTCTACTTCTGAGGCCAAATTAATATAAAAATAAAGGGTTAGGTTTCTGGCTTATTACAGACCAGTAAAGAAATTGTTAAGACGCATAAATCTGCACTCCACATTCCACAGATTCCTATAGTACTTAATGCTGTTGTTTAAATACCCATGAAACACACTGTCTATCCTTAGAGTCATAGCCTTGTTTACAATTTATTACTGGTGAGACACATTAGAAAATTCTATGTAGGAACAAGGGTAACAGGCGAGAGCTAATTTCATACTATATATAGTTGTGGAGGTTGTTTTAAGAGGATTGAAAATATGTCAGGATGACGAAGATTATNATATAGAAAATGTCACTTCTGTTTTGCAATGCCATAGAGTGATCAGAGATCCTGAAATTGTTTAAATTCTACCCAAAACCTTCAAGGACTGTCTGGAAAAGTTTGGGAAAAAAGAAGCTCAGAGTCTTGTGAGTGAAGTTGCACTGATGGAGACTGAATGGGATTCAAAACAGTGGATGTGGAAGTTGGTGTATTTTGAGTGCCCTGAAAACTTTAATTCCAAGTGTTCTGGTTCATTAAATATATTGTTATAGGAAGTTTTTCTTATCTTCAGAGGCAAAAGAGAATGCTGCAGTGCTGCTCTCTCCCTGGCCACTAATTTAAAATTATTTAAAACTTAAACTACAATTTATTCGAAAGCTTTATTTTCATACCTGAGGCGTTTGTATTGAATCATAATTTTAAAAATGAAAGCAAAATGCATCCAGTAATAGTTGCTAGAAGCACATTTGTTTTTACTGAAGAAAACCAGACCTTTCTTATTAATATCAGACTGACTCCTTTAGTCTGTTATCTAGGAAGGCTCTCAGTGTCATACATCCTGCCGTGGAAAGTGTGCACGTTTTTGTAACTTCCTAATCAGATAAAAGGAAGAGAGTATTGCATTTTACCAGAACAAAATCTAAGTATTCTTTAGCACTTTCAATTTTATTGCCATGATGCTGTTGGAACTTTTCTTTATTATGAAG
>VWZE01017259.1:366455-394249 GCA_013396675.1 Eubucco bourcierii | reverse complement strand
TTTTTCTGTCTTTGTTGGCCTCATTTGGTATCAGGTTCAGCAAGATGCAAAGCTGCACTTTTTTAAAGCTCAGCTGTTATAACTGAGCACCATATGCAGCCTTTCAATCCCTGATATGGAATACTGTACATGCTGCTCCATGTTTGTAAGAGATTTACAGAAGCTTGAGTTGTGTGTATTAAAGCTGTGTACATCTAGACATTTGGGAAAGTACTTACAGCAAAGCTGCTGTGGGTGCAGGCCTATACTAATAACCTGGCAGAGAGTCAGCTGTTACTCTTACATAATGCCTTAAAATTGCCATCTCTTTTGAAAGGTCAGAGTTTACTTGTGGGGATCATCACTGTGGTCCCAAATCTGGTTTATTTCTCTCTCTCTTTTTTTTTTTTTCCATCCCTTTCTTCCTTTCTAATTTTCCCCCCTTCTTTTCACACTTGCTTAATTGCAGACTCATTTCCTTTTACTTCAAGACATAAAAAGCAACTTTAAGAGGCTTATTTTACAAGTAGAAACACTATAGCTAAGTATCTTTGGTAATGTTTTGACGTTATAACATTAATTAATGATGTTTGAAGGGCTATGTTTTATTTATAGGTGCATTGCTATAAATCTGGGATCAATTCCACTAACACTAGTGAAAGAACAGAATTAGCCCCAACATTGCTACTGTCAGGCTGTACTCCATTATGAGTAACAGCTGGAAAAGGGCACTTTACTAAAAAAATAAGAAAACACTTCCCTGTCGTGTCTTTGCAAAGCACATGCTTTATGACCTCTGGAGGGGGTCACAGTGAATTTTGTGTAAGGCAGATGTCCAAGTCCTGTTGGAAAGGCCATGGACTGATTCTCTTTCCAGGCTCTTGTGTCATGTTCATGTAATGTCATCTATTGGTACTAAGAATGTGATTACAAAAAAATGTATTTTTAGTTGGTAGGAAAAAAGCCTAAATCATAGTTTTGTGTTTATCCCTCAGATTGTAGTCTCTTTGTCTGTCTCTAGGTAAATAGGATTGTAAGTGATGGCATGAGATGTTTATTATCAGGATAGCTCTCAGATACATTGAAGGGATATCTGTTTTCATTTTAAAATTAAATAATAAATGTAGAGGTTCAGCTTAGGTGAGAGCCCATATGTGAACTTCCAGAATATGTGAATTTCCAGAATTCTCCTCCTATTTCACTGATTTCTGACATATTGAAACCACAACGTATTTCTGCTGTACTTAAGTGTCATTTATAGGTTGTTTCTTGGTACTTGCTGAGGCTACTTTTTCACAGCTTATAGGGGCACCAGTAAATTGTTACAGTGGGAACTCCACGTAGTGTGGGAAAACTTAAAATCCAACTCCAACCCAGTGTTGCCTCTCCAGGAAGCTTGGAAGTGATTTGGGCATCTGAATAGCACTGTTTTTCCTGAGCTTGCTTTGGTGCTTCAGTATCACGCCTCAAGTTAGAACACAAGTCCTGAAACAAGGTCCACATGTTTCAAATACTGGGTTTCTTTTGTTTGTTTGTTTGTTTGTTTGGTTTTTTCCCTGAGAGGCTAAGAAATAGAATTTGTGATCCTGAAGTCCTGGATAATTTTTGCAGAAGCACATCTTCCCAGTGAAACAGAAGGATGGACAAGGAAATCACAGGATGTTAGGGGTTGGAAGGGACCCAAAGAGATCATTGAGTCCAACCCCCCTGCCAGAGCAGGACCATACAGTCTAGCTCATGTCACACAGGATCACATCCAGACAGGCCTTGAAAGTCTCCAGAGAAGAAGACTCCACAACCTCTCTGGGGAGCCTGTTCCAGTGCTCTGTGACCCTCACAGTAGAGAAGTTCCCCCTTGTGTTGATATGGAACCTCCTGTGCTGCAGCTTACATCCATTGCTCCATGTTCTATCAGAGGGAGCAAGTGAGCAGAGCCTGTCCTCCCCACTCCTGACACTCAGCCCTCAGATATTTATAAACATTTATTAAATCCCCTCTCAGTCTTCTCTTCTCCAGACTAAGAAGCCCCAGGTCCCTCAGCCTCTCCTCATAAGGCACAAGTTCCAGTCCCCTAATCATCCTCATAGCCCTCCGCTGGACTCTCTCAAGCAGAGCCCTGGTGGCTTTTCCCTGCTCTGTCAAGTGACAGCAGGGAAACGGAACTGTTATGTTTTCCCAAAGCACTGCTGTCATTCCTGGTGGACATTGTTCTTTACTGCTAGTCTGGATAAAAATAAGTCTCTAGGGCTGAAAGAGATGGCTACATCTCCATCCTGCCTTTTTAGTAATGAAAGTGAGTGGTTTGTCTCCTTAATGCTGAATAAAAGAGCATTGCAAGCCTGTCCTGATACAGTGAAAGCATCAGCAGTTGTCAGAGCTGAGCTTCTGTTACCCACTGCCCCTTCTGTGCAGGCTGGCTTAGGCTTATGGTTGGTAGTACTTTGAGTTACACTAGAGGGGCAGAGAGAGTCATAGAAGCATAGAATCACCTGGGTTGGAAGTGACCTCTAAAGGTCATCTAGTGGGTATTGTCAAAAGTGAGGAGGATAGAAACATTAGACAGAGGTCCAAGAACAGGCTGAAATACCAGTATGGTATTTTCTGTTTGTACTCTGTGATCATGTGGTGTGGAGTTTGGCAACCCTAGGAACTCAGTCACGGACAGCCTAAGGCCCTGAAGAACCAAAATGCTTCAAGATACTGCAAGTACACCTGAGGCATGCAGCCAGCATTGGGCATTTGTAGGTGGTCCCTGATGCTCCCTACCTGCCTACTGCCCCACCCCAGGGAAGGAAGGAAGGCAGACATGGCATTCTTGCTGGATTGAAAGAAACCATGGCAAGATTGTACCACACTCCCCAGGTGGAGTGAGCACAGCTGTCCCACAGTGCCAGCATGGCCTCTGCAAGCTTTTCCTCCTTCCTTCCTTCTTTCCTTCCATAGTATTCATCCCTAAATGACATCTTTTTTCTCCTGCTATGGAATGCATTGTGTTTCTAGACTATTTTCCAATTCTTCTTAGTTTTTTGTACCTTAAACTGTCATTGCCATCTAACATGAGCAGAGACTTTGAGAAGGCACAATAGCCGTACTTTGGGTTTTGTTTAAACAGTAAATTAAAGAATAGAAAGCAGAAATAAGGATGGGAGTTTGGGGCCATGTGTTAGGTTTTTGATCCTGCTTGAGGTCTGTGGTAACGAGTTGGACTTCGTGATCTTTGAGGTCTCTTCCAACCTTGGTGATACTGTGTGTGTGTTTCTGATCTCACTGGAACAAGAGAGATGCTACAGTTAACACTGTAGTTGGTGTTGGGTATCTCCCTAATCACAATACTGGTAAAATGTACAGCAGAGTTATTGCTACTTAGAATTATGATGTAAATTATGATTTCAGAGTATGACTCTCAAATGTTTTAAGCATCCCTCTTAAACACTTCACACTTTCCTGGGAGATCTGTGGGTTACTAGGTATGATCTGATTGAGACCAAAAGGTGATTCAGATTCCTGTGAAAACAAAAGATTTGGAGAGAATTTAAGGAAAGAACCAAACAGCTTTGATTTTGATTAACTGGAGATAGATGAGCATATAACAATGCCATATCTGTAAGGAGGAAACATTAGAGTGCAAGTTGACAATGACTGTTCTTTTGTGTATTCCAGGAGCTTTATTTTAATCTTATGGACATGTCTACATATATCCTTGATTGAGTAGATGTCAATTATCATATTATGATTAATATTTTTTGTGATACTCTACTGCTGAAAAAGTAGGCAATGAGTTCTAAAGGGGAGGAGTTTGTCTATCAAGTATTCTATTAGTCTATAATTTTGTTTTCTTAAAATAATCTCGATGCCAGTATAGTGAAGAACATCAAGTCAACATGCAACCACAGTTACCACACAATGGTATCAGGGTCACCACAGTTATTTCCTATTCTGTAGAGAAATAGTACTGTGGTTGCTCAGATGCTACTCTCTAGTAACAATGTGAAAAATATTGACTTTGTGATGGTGACCACTATAGTATAATTATAATGAACGTTACAAGAGGGTTAAAGGGTGAAAGTGGACATTGCTGAAAAGGACAAGCAATAGCAGAGGGCAAATACAGAACACTTTATATTGTTGCTTTTTTTCAATTTTACTGTTGAAGCTGGTACTTTGCAGTGAGAACCAAATTCACTTTCACTGTCACTGAAGGGAATAAAAATTCTACAAGGGAATCCATGTTTGCTACTCACCTACCAAGACATCATATGTACTACCTTTTACATTAAAGGTCAACAAAGCAAGTTTGTCTATACTGAAGAAAGCATCTGATAGTAGGATTGTACTACCTTTCTTGCTCTACACTCTTCATGTGGATGACAGGTTTAGCAGCTGTCTGAACATAGGAAGAGAAATTTGATCTGGTCAGACTGCTGAAATAACACCAAGGAACATTCCCTATTTCCTTTGCACTGAAAAAACTGTCAAAAGACCTGAAACTACATTTGCAGCAGCCAGAACTGAAGAACTCACAGCTGTGGGTACAATTGATGCCCATCAGTTCCCAGGCATCCCCCCCTCCAGCTCCCCTGTGGTGAATAGCATTTTTTTGCAAACATATCTTAGGGCAAAAAAAGATGCACAATAGTGACTCTGGTGCAGGTTCTCAGTCTGTTGAGGAGTGTGATTAATATGAGAATTAGGCATGCTGCAGACACCTTGTTTTTATGTGAAGCAATACTGAAGTGATCTCATCAACTATCTGAACATTCAGCAAGTCCAAAATCAAATGCTTGTGTGTCAGATATACACAGCTGTATTTGTACTGTTGCTCTATCTAAAGTACATGCCAAATGCTTTACTTTTAGTTGAGAGAGAGACTCATTACTAAGAACATGTATAGCATTATCAATGAAAAACATTATTGTTCTTTTCCTCAGTGCTTTTAGTGTCCTTGCTTTCCCTTTCACAGGAGGCTGTGCTAATGTATCTTCGGACAATGTGTGGCCTGAATCACTACTCCCATGCACAATGTGTCATCATTTACACCTCTGCACAGTGGGTGGGAATTAAAGACAAGTTAAAATAGTAGCACTTTGTGCTAGTTGGCATGTGCTTTGCAAAAACACAAATGATTATGCAAGGCGATGAAGAATCTGAGTGTGTAGGGCACTGTTCTTATGTTTGTTTTTTTTCCCCCAAAAGTGTATGAAGTGAACTTTTATCATCCAAACTTGAGAAGAACTGAATATAGCAAAGTGTAATTTTATTTTTTTTTAAATGAAAGAAAGATGTCCAGCTCTACATTCAACTACCACAGTTAGAAAGTAGGTGAGTGCATTCTTATCCAGAGATGTTTTCTTATTAGACTTTTAGTCATTTTCTGCCCTTAACTTGCATTAAGCTCCTGCACCTTCTGTTGAAATAATTCTAACTGATGAAATTTTATTTTTTAAATTTAAATTTTATTTTTTTTTACTTCATGTCATGTATTTAAAAAATACTAGTGACTTGATTTAGCTTGATGAGGCTAGTAAGCCTAGAAGACACTCTGAAGTATTTTTTTAAGTTAAAGTCTCAACACACTGCACTAGTGTGTTTGTTCATCATCTGGGTTTTCACAGCTCTAGTCAGAATTTCAAAAGATTCCTTGTCCAAAGAAAATACCAGACATTGAGTAGTAGAGGGTGTTCTTAAATTGTAGAGTAAATTCTGGCAAGTGTAGAAGGATGTGTTTCAAAACCATCTTTTCATTGTAGCTGCATTGCAGAAGGGTCCATAGGAGACAAACCGGAATATTTACTCTCAATATTGAGAGTGAATATACAAAAGGTTGGTTTAAAAAACAAACAAACAAACAACAAAACAAAACACAAAAAAACCCCAAAACACTAGGTTCAAATTGTTCAAAACAGTGATTTTCAGAACCAGTTGCTGATGAGTAAATAATATAATGGAAATAATGCAAAAGTCATTAGATCAACTTAAAATTATTTTATACATTCTTAAATTAAAATGAAGAAGCCTCCACAGATTTGAGCTGATTGGCTTCTGAAATTTCCTCATGTATAGAAAGCAGCTTCGTTAGTTGTATCTTTAACTGTATTTAATTAGATGTATAAACCTGGTTCTCAGCTGTGCGCATGGAACCATACTGAAGATCAGGGATTAAGGGAAATATGGTGTACCTGTGCTCAAAACCTCGAAACCATGTAATGTGTTTTTACTTTTGAAATAGCCCCAGAAAATTAGTATCCTAACCTCATTCCTGTGTGAAAAAATTTTGTGACAGGTGGACTCTTTCTCTAAGGGATAATACGAACATCAGTTGACATTTATACCGTGGAAGGATGAGTGAGTGGTAGAACACATTATAGTTATTATGGAGGTGTTTCTTTTATACATTTTAGTTTACTATCCAGCTTTATAGTTAATTTCAGTTTATTTTCTTTTTATAATGGGTATGGTAATAGAATAGTTGTGAAGTAAGAATAGACTCAGTCTCTGTTCTAATACCAGTTAATATAATCTTTTGAAGTATAAATTAAAAGGACAGGAGTGTGAGCTAGGAGTCTTCCAGGTTCATGGTTGATATTTTTTCAGTGTGACCCCGTCTCACACCAACAATCAAACCCAGGAGGAAGCTCCCCTGAGCTAACCAGACTTGTCTGCCTATGACAGTGCCAATAACAGTAATGCCACTTCTCAAAAACTTGCAAGACTCTACACCAGGAAAGAGGCACTGTGCTTCAGACTGACAGGAAACCACAAAAGCTGTTTATCTACTCCATTGCATTCTGAATGCACAGTCTGCACAGAAGTATCATTAGAGGTAGTTTTTACTGACATATGTATTGCATCTACTATTTTCTTAGATTCTTACAATTTATAGTACATTCTGCTGCTAAGATGAATGCAGCCTATATATGCAGCGAGATACAGAAATAGATGACCTACCATGAAGTACTTGGCTTATAAGGTCTTCCTTTTGATTATCTGTGTCTGGGTGGGTGAACAAAAATTCAGAACTTCCCCTGAGACAAGTAACATGCAATGTTTGCTGGCATGTTTGCTTCCCTTTCAAATATTCCACTGATTGTACAGACAAAAGACAGATTAGGCTTTGCATCAGATTTACTAGAGCTGTACCTCCTTGCCTTTGGACTCCAGCTTGCATTTTACACTTCTGTCTGAAGTTGCACTATTTGTACATAACAGGCTTTCCCAAGTGACTATTTAGCACTATTAAAAAACAAAACCAAGACTGGCAATAAGATTCTGGTAAATGTAAATAGATTCTATTTCAAAATGGCTCATGGCACTTTCTATAATGACCATCTTTTCACCGCATGCAGAGTGCTGGTGGCATTAGTGAATTAAAAAATACATAGATTTTCAGGGATTTGGGCCTGATTTGCATTTACCATACAGATGTCTAACACTGTTAGGCAGTGTAGTGGACTTGTAGAAGAAATATTAATGCAAGTACACTTGAAGCTTTCCTGACACTGCTCGACTGCTGTGCGTTGCACTGGTACAAAGGCACACTTCTGTGTGCCAAACATTTCCAGTTTGTAACTTTTGGTGCTGCATGGTTGATAAAGCCAAATTCTGATACACCAGTGCCATCTACTATGTTTTAATCAGTTACATCAGGTGTTAGTTTAGTACAGTGATTTGGAGCCAAACCCAAAAATAGTGATTATTTTTACTGCTCTTCTGTAAATGTTGTGTTTTGAGAGATAGTTCTTTCTTCAGTGTCTGTCACTGGATAATGTTTTTTTCAATCCTCATCTGGCTTTTATGCATTTATTTTTAAATTTCCTGTCAATAGTAACGGAATCAGCAGTTCTGTTATTAATTTTTAAAACATAGATGTTCGGGTTTTTTTAACACCCTAGTTGCTATCCCCCTTTAAATTTCCTTCAGTTGTTCTTTACCTCTAAACAATCTTTCATTACCGAGTTGTTTATCTGAGAAGAAAGTGAGACTGTCTCTTTGTATTGCTGAATAACATCACTCTTTTTCTCAAGAAGTCATTGCACACTGACATCATATTGTTATTCATTAGATGATCTGTTGCCTGAAAGTATCTTGGTGACACTGAACTTGAAAGCAACAAGAGTACAAGTGCTAGGATGCCTGGAGAGCAGAGATTGGCAATACCTTTCTCAATCAAATATCCAAGATAATTTTAAAAAGGCATTAACAAACGCAAACCACCCCCACAGAGGTAATTTTCACCTCTGAATTTTCACTTGTTTCTTAGTCCAGCCCAGACTTCAGCCATCACTGTTACAATGCTGGAAGCCAAGTCCTACCTAGCAATGACAGCCATGTACAATAATTTAAACTTAAAGAAAAATAACACAGCTGTTGGTAGTGTCCAGAGATTTCTTGGTGCCTTCCAACAACGAAAGAGCAATTTCTGTCTTGAAAATGTATATGTGTGCATAAAAAAAAAAAAAAAAGACTGTCAGTATTCACAAGGACCACAATTAATGTTGCCCTGTAATTGCTGTTTCCTGATTAGTTGGACATCTTATATACTCAATAGATTTTATTTTTCATATTCTTGTGTTACAAGAGAAAAGCTCATAGTGTAGTTATTTGTGAAATTTGTGCAAGTATTCCTTCTGTGTGGGCGCTTTCATAAGTCATTTATTAGGAACTTCCAAAATTCTCGTTCCTGTGACTGGATGCATAGCTCCGGTGGTGAGTTTGGTATGATGACTACATGAGAATAATTTTATAGTCGTTGTGTTTGACTATACAAACTAAAATTTACCTTTATCTTAGAGATATTTAATTGTACTGTCTGTGAAATATTTCTCCCATGTACTTGTTTAACGTAGAAGGATGAAGAACACAGACATCCAAAGAAGCTGAGAAAATTCTCCTTATAATTTCCAAACCCTAAACCCTGTAGGATAAAATGGAAAAAAAAGTGTCTTTACCTTGCTTCAGTCCACGGGTGGAGTCACTTCCCTCACTGGGTCAGGGGCTAAAATGGCTGCAGTTGTCTCAGAAGTGACTTTATAGTTTCTTTTCTTAAAATACATTCCCCTTCAGGTAGGATGATGGAAGTGAGGCAAGCGCAAGGGCTGTGTCCCTCAGCCTTCCTCACAGATGCAGCATATTCTACCTGTTGCTTTAAGATCCCTCTTTACATTTATTCCCAGCTGCAATTGACACTTCCAGATCAGGCATTTCTGCAGACACTAAAACACTGGTCACATAGGAGGTAATACTAGGTGAAGTTACTACAGCCATTGCTCTTTCCAAATATCTTTCAGCTTATGAGGAGCCAGAACCGTTTGGCTTGTTAATTCTCCTCTGATTGCCAACAAGGGCTGTGCTAGCCATGGTGGTGTAGTGGAATTCCAGCTTGGGAATCCTCGTTACACAGTAATCAAACACAGAGCTCTAACAGTTAATGCTCTGTTTGCAGATCCTATTGGATAACTACTGAAGTTGCATGGGTGATATAGATAAAGTTGGGAAGTCTGCAGTGGAAGTGTTTGCCTTTATACTTATTTACTCACTGTTGTTGCCTTTGTACAATAATATCTTTTCCCCGAAGGCCTTTGAAAAATGTGATCACAAAATGGAATAAGAGTATGTTTGTTCTGGGTAAAATTTGGAAGCATTGTTCTGATGACACCTGTAAAACATAATTATAACTCCCATAGCTGTTTCCTCTCATATTCAGAGAGGAAAATTCTTTGCCTCTAATCTCAGGTGCATACCTGTGGAAGGCTTAGATTCCTTCAAGCAGTATCAAAGTAATGATAACAGTGTGCAGCTGCTGACTGTCTTTTCCTTGTTGTTACTCACCCAGCTGTTTAGAGGAGAAGAAAAAGAGAGAATATCTCTAATCAGCCATATGGCACAAAGTTTTATTTGCCACAGTAAGTTAAAACATACATTATTGGTCAACATCCCGAGTACAGATTTTGACATCACTTTTCAGGAGTACCAGATACAAAGGAAAGAAGATCAGATATATTTAATGTTATTTTAAATAAGGGAAAACTTGACTGTCTCAGTGGAGTTTCCATGACTGGAGTCTGCCTTGGTCCAAAGATGGTGTGAGTACAGAGTGCATATCTCAGCCCCTACTTCGGGTGCTAAAAGATAAATTAAGAACTATGAAGAGGGCATTTCTGATCTCTGCAATGCCATTTTGGTTTGCTTACACTGTACATTATACAAATTAGTGTTCTGGATCTGACCACTGAGCCATGTAATCTAGTAGATATATTTAGAAGCTATTGATGTTTGTAGTGCCTATGGGCAGTAGTTTTATCCGTTAAGGACAGGTTTGGCTATCCTAATCTTTTTAAATTAAACAAGAAATGTAAACTTAAGTAGGAGAAAAAGATTTTCATCTTGAAGCCCCCACCTTTTGAGTGCTGGTGAATTAACAGAGAAGTGGGAGACTACTATGTGTGTGGGTTTTGTGAGTCTCCAGTCTAGAAATTGCAGTGGAAAATGGGTTGGGGCTGGGGGGACTTGACTTAAAAAGTTTTGCAGGTTCACTTTTTAAACTTTTCTGGTATTTCCTGCATGCATATGACTGGAAATCATTTAGTTACAGACACATTGGCTTTCAACATAGTATTTGGAGACTCAAAGTTACAAAGACGTGGAAAGTAGGCACACACCTGTGTGTAGGACTGGTGGCATGGCTTTAAAAGGCTCAGACTGAGAGTGATTGTAACTCTATTCACGTTGCTTATCACAGTATGATGAGAATGTCTTCTTGCTATTGTATTTCCAAAGGTTATGATTTTCTTCTCCTTGTAATATACTTAAAAGCACATTTCAGAAAGAATAACTCCTAGTTGTTCTAAGTATCTTTAATTCATAGATCTCAAAGAACTCTCTTATCCCTGACTTCCTGTATAATTGCTCACAGTGCTATTTATGTTCTGTGTACTAAGCTAGAGTTGATAAGGTACTATCCATTTGAGACATTTTTGCACAAGTTCTGATCAACTGGATCAACATTTCTGTTGACACAGTGTATCAGTTTGCAGAGATTTTAAGTTTGTCTAGAAAGTATTGTGATTTGAAAGCCGGAATAGATTCTGGTTGATGCCATAAAAAACCCATAGAATCATAGAATGGTAGGGTTGGAAGGGACCTCAAGGATCATCCAGTTACAACCCCCTGCCATAGGCAGGGACACCTCCCACTAGTACAGCTCACTCAAGGCCTCATCCAATCTGGCCTTGAACACCTCCAGGGAGGGAGCAGCCACAACCTCCCTGGGCAACCTGTGCCAGTGCCTCACCACCCTCACTGTAAAGAACTTCCTCCTAACATCCAGTCTAAATCTTTCCTCTACCAGTTTAAACCCATTGCCCCTTGTCCTGTCATTGCAAGACCTTGTGAATAGTCCCTCCCTAGCCTTCCTGTAGGCTCCCTTCAGATACTGGAAGGCTACTATAAGGTCCCCTCAAAGCCTTCTCTTCTCCAGGCTGCAGAGCCCCAACTCTCTCAGTCTGTCCTCATAGCAGAGCTGCTGCAACCCTCTGATCATCTTTGTGGCCCTCCTCTGGACCCGCTCCAACACTTCCATGTCCTTCCTGTGCTAAGGGCTCCAGAACTGCACACAGTACTCCAGGTGACTGTGTACTCATGTTATTTAAAATATAAAACATGCTTTTTCCATTTGGTTAATGATTCTGGATAGTGTAATCCAGATGAGTGGTTAGGTCTCCTGTACTTTAAACAGTTCTCTTCTGTGATTCTTAATGTCCCTTGACTTGTACTTCATAAAGTTCTAAGAAATGCTTGATCAGATAAGAATCTTGTTTTCTAAGAATGGCTGCTTAAGTGGCTCTGCACTGTTTTAGATTTATCATTTTATATGGTGAGGTGTTATCTCTTTAAAAATGTCTTGACCCATATAATCAGTGCAATTCTTGTTTGTTTATAGAAGTGCTTATAGAAGCACTATAATTCAAATGATCATGAGAGCATTAAAAAAGAGGTGTGCAAATTGTTTTCTATAGTATATGATTCTTTCTTCATCTGATGGCCCATGCAGCTCTTCCACTGTTTTTACTTAAAAGGCTTTGACAAATGTGATAGACTTTACTTAATGATTCCATTGTAAGTCACTTCCAGCACATTATAGTGTGTGGTTACAATGACTCTTGCAATTACCACTCTCTAGTGCTTGTACTTTATGATGATACCAAATGAATTAAGAATAGGAACATTTTTTTCTTTACTCAGCGATATTAAAAAAAAAAAAAAGTTAAAAATAATATTGCTGTAATGTATTATCTTAAAATTCCTTTTAGATAATTTTCTTCCACAATTCATTAGGAATTATTTTACTTTAGAAATAGATCTTAAAAATTAGAATATAGACATTTGCTGAGAAAATTACTGCGGCATTTAGAGCATTTTGTAAATTTTTACCAGACAGTGCCATACACAAGGATCCATATCAGTACCTATGGATTGGAAAAAGCCACCCTTCATTTCTATATCATCTTTTTACTAGTAATCTAAAGTGTACAGATCTGTATCTGCTGGTTCTAGATCTGTGCATGCCATGCCCCCATGGCAGAATCTACCTTTCAGTCTTCTAATCCAAGATGACAGCTTTGTTTTGTTGTGACTTTTTTCCCCATAGTGAGTAAGCAAGGGAATAAAGAGCTGGTAAAATGAAGGAAGCTTTTTTCCCCCTTATTTTTTTAAAATTTTTTTCTAGGAATAACGGCTCTAGGGGATGAGTGTTCTGTTGCAAATGACTATGATGAGAATATCTTAAATAAAATGATATTATTACATGATTTAATAATGCAATTGTGAAAATACTCAAAAAGCAATGAGGTGAGTGAATGAGTCTGAAATTAAATTATGTGACTTAACCAAAACTGAGTACTGTAAGTGTAGCTCCCATACACTAATATTAGTCAAGAATGTAGAAGATCATTACTTGGGGGGTTTGTGCAGTTTCTATCAAACAGGGTCTATTATACAAAAATAGAAGTCTTAAATCTGTAAATCCATCCCTGGATTTCTTACATTTCTGAGTTTGTTCATCCTGCCTGGAGTGGTGAACAAGTCTCTTGGATGGGCCTTCCCTATAAATGCAGGTAATCAAAGCACTGCCTTTGTGTATTTTGTTGGGTCTGGAATATAGTGGCTCTGAACTTAAGCTACAGAAGGAAAATGACAATGCAATATAGTCATCTCCAACTAGATGAAAAGTTACCAGTTCTTGGTCTGATGTGTCCCATTTATCTTAGAGTACATGAGAAGTTCAGGAGACATCTATGTGCAAAATGGTTGCTTCACTGCCATCTGTCCAAAATCACAGTCTAAGACACTCCATCCTTGAAGACACAGCTCTGACATACCACACTCTCATTCTTCACTAGCATGCATTTACATTTAAGGATATTGGGGGTTATGATTGCTTAATAGCAATCTGCTAGTCTGGAGCAGAGGAGACAAGAAGTTCTAAGCATACTGTACTGCAGACTGCTTTCAGTTAAGTACCCTGCACTGACTCCTGTCAGACATATGTGATGTCAGAAATATGTGATATCTAGCAAAAATTTGTATTATTACTGATTTGTAAAATCTGCTGGTAGAATTGTCTCAAGGAACTGAAGTGGCAAGCAAGCCAACAGCTTTTGTGTTTTTTTTTTGCCCTAACTGCCCATGACAAGGGTTTTTAGTTAAATTCTTCTGTCTCACATTTTTTTTCTTTAAGGTTGTGGGAGATCATTTGTTAATCTATGCCAATAAGTATCTCAAACTCCTGGCTTAGACAACTGAATTTAAAAGTGTTCCTCTACATATTTTAACTTTCAAACAAATCTTCCATTTCTTTTGTCCTTCAGATAATGAATAGGTTAAACTTTGCTATATTGACCATGTCTCACAATCCCTTAACCAGGGTTAACAGAGTTTACCTGGTTAAGAGAGGTTACCAGAGCTTACAGAGTGTAAGCTTTGGTCAGCCTTAACTCCCTAAATCTGTTTATTTCTGTATGCTGAGAATTCTTGATCATGCACTCCACATTTCATACACTTTCATTGATGACTTCCCTTGCCAGAGTTAAATGAAAACTGTTAAAAACATTGAGGGTTTTTAATCTTGTTTTGTCAGAAATGGAACCGCTTTCTGCCTACTGTCTGTCTTGCTGTCACTCATTGCTTGCAGTCTCAGAAGGAAAAACTATTTATACTTCTCCTGTCTACCATCTTTTCAGTTTCAAATCTGGGAAGATTTTTAACTTCCTCTTAGGAGGTTTTCTTAGTTCTTTTACTATTTACTTGTAGTACTATGTGATATTCAGCAGTCAGCCAATGCCTTTCAGTAGTTGAAGAAATCTGTTTAGCATCTGTTTCCAGTTGACTGCCTAATGACAGGGAACTTCCTAAGGTCCTGATCAGATGTTTTGTCTTGAATGCTTGGTCCTTCTCAGACATGCTTTCCAGTACCACACCAGATTCAAGGAAAGCTTCCCTTGGAGCTCTGTATTCCACTAAGGAACTTAATTTTTGATGATGTAAAAATTTCCAATAACTTCCAATCCACAGCTGAAAAATTTCTGATTCACTTAGGATCCGAGGGTGTTCTAGGGCTAGGATATAGAGTGTCAGTAGGCTATGGATAAGTTGCTCTTCCTCTTGTGATCCTGCTGAAGTCTTCAGCTGTTCTGGGTGGAGGGTGAATGACTGGAGGGTAAAAGCATTGTTTTTTTTCTCTCTTGCTTGTTTTGCTTATATATTTATTTTAGTATTGAAGAGAGATTTTGGATGGAAATCCATTAATGTTTCAGCCTCTTATTTGTTGCCACAACAGACACAGTGTAGTTTCCATGCACTGTACATTCTGAGAACTACCAACAAACTCTCAGGTGGTGATGGAAGTTTTCTCTGTCCATGTATGATCAACTTCTATCCGTGAGTCTTTAGGCAGAATATTCTGTCTGGTGTTAGCAGTTCTCGTAGTCTGATTTGGTTGAGAATTAACTTTGAAAGGATCTATGAGAAGATCTTTGTGCTTACTTTCTTTTTATAGTACATTATTGTTTACCTTTGCATGTTTGTGTTCTGCTTACATTATATATTCTTGTCTGTGACAATGTTCTGTCTCCTGGCTGAGATCTGCTATATTGATTCATAACTCTTTCTGATTTCCTTTTAAATGTTTTTGTCCTTAGTATACTTGCAAAAGCCACATCTACTGTGAAGTTAATCACATCCTATTCCTAAAAGAGCCTCTGGGCAGGAAATATTTCATGGTAGTTACTCTTGGAGAAGTATTAGCTAACGCTGTGATTAAGTCTTAGGCTTTATGAATAAAGGCTGTATACAATACTTACAGAAAGTACAAGTCTTGACCAGTCTAGCTGAATACCAGTATGCAGTCAGCCATTAGAAATAGATACATCTCTCTTGTAACAGCGTCAATCACTTTACTTTCTGTGCTTTTAGGAGACGATGTCTGGGGAAAGTCTGACTCTCTGGGGTAGTATGGATTCGTCAGCTTTAAGGATTTCTCTTCATACAGGCTACTTTGCAGATGCTGTCCACTTCTAATCAGAGTCCTATATTCTCCCGTGTTTTTGATGGAATCTGTTTTTCTCTTATCTTTTGATGTTTTGTACTGAGATCTGTGTTTTATTCCAGGATGGACAGATCTGTTTATACTAACACATTGTTTCAATTACTCTTAGAGTGAAAATATTTAACTAGCATCATTTGGTCATCATCTTCATGTCTAATATATAAATAGTAACTTTAACATGGGTGCTTTTTTGTTGTTGTTGTTGATAATTCTCAAAACAGTTGAGAAGAGGTACAATATTGCCAATTCCATTTTAATGTTGCAAAACTGAGGCAAGAAAGGCAAAATAATTTGCCTGAGGTCATTCAGTATTCTAGTGGTAAAGTCAACGGAACATCTCCTGAGTTTCAGTCTAGTGATTTACATACTGAGTTTTTGTAACTGGACTCTCTAGTTCTTTTTGTTTTGAAAGTTGTGGCTCATTCTGCAGCGAGGATTCATCACAAGTTAGATCCAAAGTAAAAATGTTTCTGTATCAGCTATCAAGTAGGTTGACAGTGCTGCACTTGGCATTATTCTTCTTGGACTGGCTGAGACTTTAGTTTGTTTTTTTGTGACACAACAGCAAAAGATCAGTGCACTGATATGGATGCAACTGCGATAGAAATTACCGTGAGTTTTTAACCAGGAAGGCTAAGCAGTAGTGCCTGTAAAAGTATTGTGTCTAAAGCAGTCCTAGTTACTCAGCTCAGAAAACTAATCCTAGAATATCCTAGAACTGTTGTTCTTCGCTACATATAACTATAAGCAGTCTCTCAAATTGCTAAACTACTATTCAGGTTTCCATTAATTAAAGGGTAGATGTCTTGCATAGTTTTTGTCGGTAAGTTTATTTCCACTTAAGATGTTCTGTGTTTTCGAGGGCCTTCAACAATCCTAACAACCAATGAAGCAGCTGAAGTGCTAGTCCTCGATGTCACCTCCTGATCACTTGCTCTTTTTGCCATCCAAGGCATCTCAAAATACTTTTTCACATGGTACAGCATCACTGCCAACTGCCTGACTGGTTGCAGAGGAATGTGCATCAACTTGACCAACTTGTGCTAACATCTGGAGAGACTGGATCACAGAGATGAAAATCAGTTGTTAATTGGCAGAGTGGAGTAATTTAATCTCCAAGAAAAGAGAACATTACTAAAAAAACTTTGTTCTGTCTAATACTGAGGCTGCATGGGGTGACCTTCCAGTTGTAAGCATGACAATGTCATATTTATTCCAAGATACCTTTTCGTTTCAGTTATTTTCTAGGAACTTTTCAGGTTTCCATTAGAGAAACTAAGGGAATTTTCTTCTCTCCATGCATTCTTCTTTTCATAGCCTGAAAGGAACTATACTGTAATCAAAGCTGTAATTTCCTATTTAAGTATATATCTGATTTTCTCCAAAATTATGGCATATTTTGTCAAATGAAAATAGTGGGTAACATCAAACTAAGTCTCAGCCCAGAGCACTGTTTTAATCAGGCTTTAAAGAGCCCAAGAAATTGTTCTATTTGAGAATTTTGACTTAGAAAAAGAAACATAATACTGAGTAGTAATGAAGGCCCAACCCAATCAACCTCACTGCAGTCATCAACCCAGTGACTAATGATGCTCATGAATTCACAGGGCCTGATTAAAGTTACAAAGTGTTGTTTTAATGACCTTACGCAAGCAGTTGGCAGTTCTACACATTTAAGGTGAATACTGTGTGCATATTTCAGGAAAAAGATACATGCTGATATTTTAATAAAGCATAGTCAAATCTGTTAAATAATAGTGTGTATAGACCCAGATACAGATGGTAGCTCTCAAGATCCTCATACATTATTTCTGGGGGATCATGATAGTGTCAGTGCTGGGAACTGCACACAACATCTACAGACAGGTATTCTGGTTCCCTGTGGATTGCTCCAGTGCTGTGAGACAGAGGTGCTACAGGAGTTTTTTGAGCAGGCTCAGGAGTGTTTGGGTACTTGTCAGACTAAAGACCATGCCTTCCCTTTCTCAGAAGGAGAATTTTCCTTAATTTAGTTTATGTAATTATGTTCTTTAAGCCTAAATTGTCCCTGCAGTTTCAATTTGATACCATTGTCTTTACTCTGTTTTCAGACTGTTTCAGGTTCTTTTAAATAATTGTTGCTTTCTGTCCCTGTGACAGGTGAAGATGTGCCTATGTAAACAAAGCTGCTACAACCTCTATTGACCTTTGCATTCTATTAAGATGAAAGTGTTAGAATTTGGATGGTAAATATTAAGTCTTTGTGAAATTTATCTGAAGATAGACTGAAAAGCTCTCCATCCTTTGTGATCCCCTTTCAAATTTAGAATCTAAAAAAAAGTTTTTAGTAGATGATACTTGTCCCACCTAGTGGTTTCTTGTCCCTCTGTACTCATTGAGGCTGCACCTCAAGTACTGTGTTCAGTTTTGGGCGCTGCAGTACAGAACATCGAGGCACTGGAACAGGGACAGAGAAGGGCTGCTGAGCTGGTAGTGTGTATAGGCCCAGATACAGATGGTAACTCTCAAGATCTTCATACGTTATTTCTGGGGGATACTGACTGTTCAAATAGCAGAAGTTACTTTGAAGAAGATCCTCTAAACACAAAGAACATCCACTGAAATTTTATTTGGGTATCCATAGCTCATATTTAATTTTTGAACCATAAAATGATTCCTAGTGCAAACAACCCCTTAATTTGGAAGATACCGCTTTTGTGGGTTTAAAACACTGAGGTCCTAATTTCTGACCTTACTATCTTTCCTTGGAGCCTGCTGTTGGATTGAAAGCTGTTGTCTGGTGCCATCCAGTTACTGCTGGGTTATCAAGTTGTATGCTGGTGATCTATATCTAGAATTATGTTCCTTTCATTTCTTTGTTTTAAATCACACTTAAAATTCTGAATAAAACTACTTCAAGCATTCTTACATGTTCCACTCCAGTTGAAATGAAATATCTCCTTTGGTACCAGGACATCGTAGACGTTTAAATTAGCGTACTTCCTCTGAAATTGTGTCATTCCAGTGCAGAGCTCTGGAATGGGTCTTACGTTTCACAAAATTTGCAACTTTCTTTGTGTTTGTTTTTGTTTTGGTGGTTTTTTTTTTTAGTAAGCAGAAAAGAAAGGATGACAGACATAAAAGATTTAAGAGAAATAAAATAGCAGCTTATTTAATCACAAGTGTATATGCCAATAAAACCAACTACAACTGTCAAAGGAAATAAAAAAGCAAGATTTCTGTAATTTGATGTGTTTGCTTGACAGATAGTACTTTTTTGGACCGGTTATCGTGCTAATGTAAACTATGAATACCAGTGGAGATTTGATGACCATATCCACTATGAATCTGGTCCCTGTTATTTAAAATAATGGTTGTATTGGAAATTCCTCTGTTTATTTCAATAAGCAATCCACTTCTGAACTAAAAGGCTCTCAGAGTGTTTTCATAAAATCATGCCACCCATAGCACAGGGTTGCTGTTGAATCAAAGCGTCTTTGAATTGTGAAACTTTTCCTACTTGCATTTCTAACATAATTTTCTATGGTTATGTTCTAAGTGCCACCCATAAAAAAATTTCCGTTTGTTCTCTTTTGGGTCAGTTGCCATTTGGGTGTTTATGAAAGGATTGGTGTATACACTATCCAAAAGAATCTGGTAGGGAGTAGATTTGAATCACAAAAGTGATTATGTTATTTTGCTTAAGAAAAAAGCTTTTTTTTTTTTGGTACCCTTTTCCATAAAAATAAAAAAGATAAAATCCTATGTAAATAATACGTGTTTTTCCTGTAATGAATGTTCCTTTCATTCTGCATTTCTGTATAATATTAGAAATTGTTTTTTTATTAGAAGAGGCATTGGATGGGAGCCAATGATTTTTTCTTTTAACTTGATATTTTTGGGCTCTGATCTTTGTTAAAACTACAATGGCATGTATCTAGTACAGTCAGAGGTCATTTCTATAACTACTACCATTTCCTATCATTTCTGGGGAATGTTTGTTTTCAAAACAAAGAATTGGGTTAAAGCTTAAGTATCATATTTCAGAACGTATTTCAAACTGAAATTAAGAATGCTAAAACCTTTCCTTTAAAGGTCAGATGATATTTATTATTATTATAAAAATGATCTGTGATTTATGAATTTAACTTCTCGTAAACCTCCTTTGTAACAGAATATGCAGTCAGAAGATTAACATTACATTGTTTTCCTTTGACAACGTATCCACGAGACCACTGCAGCTGTTCCTTTACTCACAATAGCAGATTAATTAACACAATCATATGCTGTTGGCTCCTACTCAATGAGTAGGTCTGCAGTGGGATAGATAGGTAAATCCTTTAAACGTGTATGAGATAAAGGATATACTATAGTAGTTTCATAACTAGCCAGTTTTGCTTCTGACTAGTCAGCCCTATCAGCAATGGTTCACTGACTACAGAAGCTGTGAGCTTACATTTCAAAGGCAGCCACACCTATTACAGAGCAATAATGCCTGAATCATTGCAAAACTCAAATATGTAAAAGCACAGGAATGCTCAGAAATCACCATATTTTGCTAAAATAGCAGGCAATCTGCTTCAAGTATTTTGAGTTTATAGAGTAACCAGGGAAAACAGAAGGGGCTTTTTTGATGGTTGCTTCATTTAAAAAAAAAAAAAAAAAGTTCAGTCATGGCTTTCCTTAAATATCTTAATCTGGACATAATTCACTTTTTACCCACTGTGTATTAGAAATACTTGTAAGCAGCAGCCATGGCATCAGTTTTAAGCACCAAAAGAATTTTTCATCCATTTCTCTGTGTGTGCTAATAAACATGTGAGCAGCTAAATCTCCTTTTCCTAAACAAACAGTCATCAACAGCATGTAAGTATTTATTTGGCAACTTTGGTTGATGTTTTAGTGGATGCTAAAATCTTTGTTACCAGTAATAGAACTCTTTGGCCATTTTGGGGTGTTTGTTTGGTTGGTTTTTTGTTGTTGTTGTTGCTATTGTTGTTTTGTTTTAGTTTTTACTTTAAAGAGAAACATCCTTTTGGGGAAAGCAGTAAGCTGCAAGTTTAAGAAAATTTTCTTCAGGCTTTCTACTAAAATCCTTGAGGAAAAATAATTACGCTTTCTTGCATCATTTACACAAAAACTGAGAGTGTAGCAGTGTTAAAATTGTCTCATTTAAAGACAAAGAAAACTCACTGAGAAACCTTTTTTTCTGAAAAAAACCCCACTCACTAGCTTGATATTATTGAGGTCCAGTCTCATCTGTGTTTTATTGCAGTTGAAGTTACATGCTTTTACATATTCTATTACTTATACCTGATGGTATAAATAGATATTTTCATCACAATAAAACATAAAAAGTAGGGAATGAGACTGACTTTGATGGAGGACTTTGCTTGCTTGGGAACAGCAGCATCAACCCTATAAATAAGGGAAAACCAAGTTTGGAATCTGTTTGGGTAACCCAGTTGTTGAAAAATAAGCATGTTAATAGCAGCAGGCTTTGTATCACAGAGGAAGAGGAAGAGGAGAGGAAGAAACAGAGTTGTCAAGCTGGCTTCAGTTTAGTCAAAGATGAGAATTGGGGTGTTTTGGTAGAGGGGATCCAGATAGAAAATCTCCTTAACTACTCCAGAGTGCTTCTGCTCTTTGCTCCCTAGTGCTGAAATCAGAACATACTTTAAAGACNCAACTCCCCTCCCAGAAATCAGAGACCCCAGGAGGGGCTCCCAACCACCCTTCCACCTTCTCCCCACCCCTGTACCTTACCCCAAGGTTTGCCTTACGTGCAAGGTAAATTAGGAGAATCAGCCAGGGGGGTTAGAAGAAAAAGTGGTTAGTGAGGATTAATCAGCAGAGGAGCCAGAGCCCAGAAGCTGCTAGATCCCACCAGCAGCTCCTGCTCAAGCAAGCGACAGAGAGCAACTGACTTATCTATTGTTATGGTTAGTGTTCCCAAACAATTCTCCAGCAAGCGTATGAGTGAAGTAGACATCATGATGTTTTCCTTTCACAGCCTATAGTGTAAGTTTCTCCATTAAAATATTCCAATTAGCCTCAAACCAGCACACTTTCACTACTAGTTTCCCTGTATAAAATAACCATAAGAAAAGCTTTGTCTGCCTTCAGCTTTCTAATTTCCCCGAAGTGAAGTATTTGCACCAGACAGCAGATTCATGCCTTGCAGAGTAGGTGGCTGCAGCACATTCTCCCTCAGGCTGTCTGAGAAAGCCCTTGAGAAGATGGAGTTTCAGGAGCCTCTCAGGTCAGTGTTAAGATATCACATTGAGTGAGACTGACAGATGATAAAATTAGTTTATGTGCTACAAAAACTTGTTACTAGAGATGCTGAACTTAATTCATCAAGGCATCTAGATGATGTACAACGTCAAGATGTAGTAGTAGTACCCTACAAAATTGAGGGGGTTTATCACATTCTTTAAATAGGAAGGAGAGAAGATTTTAGTGGAGAATATTACTCACAGGGCGATATAGTTTCACAACCCTACTAACTGTAGATTTCTAATACATTTCCCACTACATATACATATATATGTGTGTATATATATGGTTCAGGTGAGCAGCTGAAAGCAAAGAACTAAGAATCATACTGTCAGTTTCAAAAGCAGTAGCTGCCAGTAGTGAGCTCTTCTGAAAATCAGTTGCTTTTAACCATCCTACCTAAAGTCACAGGCTTATCTCACTGCATTCTTGGATCTAGAATAAATATCCTGAGTCTTCATCAAAGAAACAAAAGACATCATCATGATAGTGTCAGTGCTGGGAACTGCACACAACATCTACAGACAGGTATTCTGGTTCCCTGTGGATTGCTCCTATGCTGTGAGACAGAGGTGCTACAGGAGTTTTTTGAGCAGGCTCAGGAGTGTTTGGGTACTTGTCAGACTAAAGACCATGCCCTCCCTTTCTCAGAAGGAGAATTTTCCTTAATTTAGTTTATGTAATTATGTTCTTTAAGCCTAAATTGTCCCTGCAGTTTCAATTTGATACCATTGTCTTTACTCTGTTTTCAGACTGTTTCAGGTTCTTTTAAATAATTGTTGCTTTCTGTCCCTGTGACAGGTGAAGATGTGCCTATGTAAACAAAGCTGCTACAACCTCTATTGACCTTTGCATTCTATTAAGATGAAAGTGTTAGAATTTAGATGGTAGATATTAAGTCTTTGTGAAATTTATCTGAAGATAGACTGAAAAGCTCTCCATCCTTTGTGATCCCCTTTCAAATTTAGAATCTAAAAAAAAGTTTTTAGTAGATGATACTTGTCCCACCTAGTGGTTTCTTGTCCCTCTGTACTCATTGAGGCTGCACCTCAAGTACTGTGTTCAGTTTTGGGCGCTGCAATACAGAACATCGAGGCACTGGAACAGGGACAGAGAAGGGCTGCTGAGCTGGTAAGGGCCTGGAGAACAAGTCTGGTGAGGAGTGGCTGAGGGAACTGGGGCTCTTCAGTCTGCAAAAAAGGAGGCGGAGGGGAGACCTTACTGCTCTCAACAACTACCTGCAAGGCAGTTGTAGAGAAGTAGGCACTACTCTCTTCTCACAAGTAGATAATGATAGAATGAGAGGGAATGGTCTCAAGCTGCACCAGGAGAGGTTTAGGCCGAACATTAGGAAAAAGTTTTTCATGGAAAGGGTTGTCAGACACTGGAACAGGCTGCCCAGGGAGGTGGTTGAGTCACCATCCCTGGATATGTTTAAGAACCATGTAGATCTGGTGCTTGGGGGACGTGGTATGACAGATTTGGTGGAGTGGGCAGAATGGCTGGACTTGACAATCTCGGAGGTCCTTTCTGGCCTGGATGATTCTGTGCTTCTATGTTTGAAGGATCTCTGAATTTATATTACAGATTCTAGTTTGCCAGGACTCGCAGTAAGATAGTAGTAATTGTCTTTTCCAGTTCTATGATGCAACAGCAGTGTTTTGCAGGGCCCTTACTGAACAATGCAAATGACTATTGGCAATGTATGGAGCTTCCCGGCACTGGGCATTGCCTTAATAAATGTTCCTTGAGAAGTATTTGAGAACAAAGAGGTGCTTGATAAAAGCAAGCAAATGGACAGCTTAAAAAACAAGGTCATATGGAAGGCCTTTTTTTTTTTTTTTTCATCTGCACAAGAAGCTGTGAATAAAACCTGTATTTTTTATTTTAGAAGAAGGTGTTTATTTGTGTCAAGTCCTCTCTGCAATTATAAATGTTTCATTCAGTGTAACTTCAAAAGTGCCTTATGGAGTGGCACAATGGTATTGATTTGTGTGATAAATTCTACCTGTGATGTTTGTATTTTAGTCTGTCAGGTCATGTGTGCTGAAGTGAAATGAACATATGGCTTTGAGTATTTAGGTTTACTGTAGACTACTTCAAGGTTATTGTTGATGTCATGGGGATGGGATAGGATTGGAAGTGAAGTGAAATGAGTTTCTTTCTTCCACAAATGTTCTAGTAACCCTAGGCAAGTAATTTTGTCTTTATATGCTCCAGTTTCTGCTGTTCTCAAATATAGATGAGCTTTATTTGGCGAATACATAGAGACCTGTGGATAAACATTTGTGTACAAAAGCTAAATGGAGGTGTTGCAGTGGTTGTGGTGTGCTGAGCTTAGTGAAACTGAGCTGAGCCCCACCTCTCTGCTTTTAATATTTAAATGGCATAGTTGATGATTTCCATTTCAAACTCAGTCCAAATAGTATTTGCTAAGTTTGTGGCTGATGAAGTAGTTCATACTTTATCATCAGTTGTTGAAATTTAAATTAACAGTAAATTCATACTGGAACTAATATAAATATTGTATAGTTTTACCTCTTTTTTTTTTTGTCATGGACCTTTATCAGAAGGCTTGAATATGCATATATTTCAGTATTCTGTTTGGCCTTTGGGTAAGGAAAGTTAAACTTCTTACTACTACTGACTTAAACCAATTCCTTTTAAATTAAGAGGATTCTTACTTATTTATGAATTAGAGAATTTGGTCCAAAAAAAATTTTTTTTGCACTTAACTGCCCAGAAATCCCACTAAAATAAACTTAGAGATTTTGCTAAGTATGGATACTACCATTTTTTTTCAGATACTAACCATAACTACTACCACTGGGAGGTATACCATGCAAAACCATATTTCTTTAGTAATGTATGGTTAGTTTTTAAAAGATGACTTGAGTCATCAGTGGCTCAATTCCCACAAAAAAAAGTGAATAGCCTCTGACAGTTAAAATGCAGGACAGACTTGTGTGGGTTTGTATGTCTGTCATGAATCCACGATAGAATACTGCTGTCCGTGGCAGAAGTACTTTACAGGGGCATTGAGTGCAGTCCTTCTGTGTTTCCTGTAATAGGTATTTTAAAAAGTAAACAACTTATTTCCTTATTTTCTTCCTAAAAATAAATGTTAAAGTTGCTCCTTGAAATAGAAAAATAATCCCCAACCAAAACAACACTATTAAATATGAGAGAAGTTTAGACTGAATACAATTTCTTTTGAGTTTCACTTCAGTAATTGAGCATGAGGTTTGTTGCTTGCTCTGTCCTGATGCCTGAAAAATGTTCCTGCTTTTCCAGGTTATATTAACTGCTTTGGTATTAATTAATATAAGCTGTTCCTTCTTGGAAATTCTGCTGTCTTTAGATCATCATAGCTCTAACAGCATCATGACTGTAAAATACAGTAAAGAGTTGCAGTAAAAGTTACTGTAACACACTCTGTTTCTAAAATTAGATGGGGCTACTATTGACACCAGCATTAAATGGCCAAACTGAGAAGATGTCATTACTGACACAGAGGAACATTTGCCTTTTTTGATAGTGTGTTATTAGTTAGGCAACCTTGTATGTGTTTCCCTAAAGAGTCCAAAATTTCCATGTTACTTTCGTTCCCAGTGTCTGTGTTCTGAAAACCCTAACTCAGGGACTCCTTCACAACTCATGAAGCGCTTAAGTTTCCCCAAACCAAATCCTGCTTTCAATGAGATCTAAGGAAAAAAAAAAATAAAAATCTATCTTAAAGACCATGCTGGGCTGTGAGTGGACCATGAAAAGCACCATCCAGTTCTCAAAGATGGAAAAATTTTTTCACTTCCCATTCTGGTACTGTGAAAAGGAAGAGACTGGTGTTGAGTTTCTTCGCTTAGACAGCTTTGAAATCAGAAGATGAGATAGCAGCTTTGATGTACTAGAAGGATTTTCTGTGTCTGGTAGGCTAGGTTGTGAATGAGCTATGCATGGTGCTCTTCCTGAATGTGCAAAAAGTCAGATTCCCAACAGCCCTGCAAGAGAATGGTCTGATTTAGCGATTACTCAGACTCATTCTTTATTGCTGGAGGTCAGGGCTGCAGGAGTTCAGCATTAGATATGCTATATCTAATATATTAGATATTTTTACTCTGATGAAAGTTTTGTTGCAACTTAAGTGCAATTTAAATAGATTTTTTCCCCTTTAATGGTTTGTTAATAGGTTGTTTTCTGTTTGAAATACTGAAACCAAACACTTCTTCATTGCAAGTAAATGTTTTTGTGGTGTGAGTTACGTGACTAATAAATTATGTTTTTTCCCCATTATGGGGTATATTCCTAAGACTGTAGGAACTGTAAAACTCCCAAGGGATATGTAGTGAAAAATCAGCAAAATGACCATTCACTTGGTGAATGCAGAAGAATACTTTTTGGCTAGATGTTTTGGCATTCTTAGGACACGTGAACAGGAAACTGTGTTTGATGTGGGCCATTGAAAAACAGTCTTTGCATCCAACAGGCTTGCACAATGCACAGAGAAGAGCAGGGTGTATCTGAGGCTTGATGTGCTATACTGTGTGGTGGTGTACAGTACATACTCTAGAACTGTAGTTTTGTTCAGGCCTATTTGGGCTTTGACAGGTTGTTTATAGCCTAATTTACAAATTGATTTGACTAAAAAATTCAGTGAAAGAGTCTATATTCACATTTGGATTTGAAGTTGTGCTCTGCTAAAATGAAGTGAAGGCTCTCAAACTAACATCTCTGGAAATACTTCTCTGCGTGGAAAACAATGCTAAACTATGAAGATACTCTGTGAAGTAAATTGAACAAGCTACTCCTTTTGCCACCTTTATCAGTGACAACGTTTTTGACTGTAATAGTCTGGTACTAGTTCAGTTATAGTTGAGTGGTGAAAGACTGTCTCTGTTCTTTCACTTCCATTTTCTGACCTTCAAAAAACCTCTTCAGGCCACACACTATGAAGGACCCATGGAGGGAATGACAAGAAACAAGCTAGGAGGTGTTTCTTTACACTCAAAAATAAAGGAGGAAGATAATGTGATTTAACCAGATTGGCTGTACTTGTTTTATGGTGCTGGAAGAGATCACTGGACCTTTTAAAATTGCAGCAGGTTAGAATGTTAAAGGAAGTTTAAACTAAGGACCAGGAGCGTATTTCAATATGTATATAGGTTTCAGGGGTTTGAATTTCTCCTTGTTTCCTGAGCTAAACTCTGCCCTTAAATAATAAAAAGGAAAACTGATGAGTAACATGCCAGGAAATAGGAAGAATTTATCTCCAGGATTAATTTCTCCAAATTGATGCAGCTAATGCAGGTTTTGATTGAAGCTGTGAACAATACAAAAAAAATATTGGAGAAGTGCTCCATAGCTGAAATGGTTAAATATTCTGTTCCATCTTGTGGATTTTCATTTTGTCATAGTAGTGGTCGGCAACTTGATTTGTCAAGACAAGTATGCTCTGCAAACAAATGATTACATTCTATGTGAAGGCATTATCACTAAATCTGAAAAGAAAATATTACAGACAGAAATTATAAGGAGAAGTTTATAAAACAAAGATATCCTTTGACAGAATATGTTCCTATAATCAAGCTTTTAGCATACCATAGTTTAAAAAAAAAAAATAAAAATTTGCCCACATATACACTAATAAAAATAAATCTGTTTCCGATTACTAACTATGCAGCACAGGTGCTTGTTTGTTACGAGAGAGGCATGTTCATTAATTTTCAGCTATGAAAAGTGCACTGTGCCATAAATATACAATTCAAAATGTACTGCTGATAAATGAATACACAGATTGTTAATGTGCCAGAGTAGGGTATTGGGCATAAAACACATGCCAAACAGGAGCACATTGGTGATGTGCTAATGCTTTTAAATCTGGGTTTAATGTAGGCACATAACCAGCTTTTTACATTATTGCACTAACTTTTACCAGAATTTAGAGCAATATCTATTTTATGGG
>VWZE01017259.1:278442-363880 GCA_013396675.1 Eubucco bourcierii | reverse complement strand
AAAAAAAAAAAAAAAAGTGCTGCTACTAACATCTGTACATTGGCTACATTAGAGTTTTGTACAATAAATCAACCACTGAATAACTTTAATCTAAAATTTCATTAAGTAGTTCTTGTCAGGTAGTAAAGCTGGATAATGCAGTGCTGTTTAATGATAATTGGTGTTTGGTTAATAAATTCTGCAAGTTCGAATTACTTTCTAGCAATCTATAGAATGCAAGCCTCAGCAGTGTAACTAAACCTCAAATTGATTAACTTGCATGAACCAGGCGTTCACAAAGATGGCACTATTCCAAATAAAAAGAGAACAGCGCATCAGCCGGATGGTGTTATGTTGCTCTGGAGTAAGGAAATAAATCCCCTCTGGGTGCATTTTTAAAAGCTTATGCCTTTGAAATGATGTCATCATATTTTATATTTTTTTTTCTTTTCTTTCATATTTTCTTTATATGTACACACACACACACACACACACACACACACACATACACACACTTAGGTCACCAGTTCATGAGGCACGTGATACATTAGAATAATGGAAAGCATTTTTTTTTTTATATCATAGAATCAAACCCACAAAACAATTTAGCTGGAAAGTATTATTGAAAGGGCGCCATTAACAGCAAGCTGCTGCTCTCTAGCAATTAATGGAAGCAGGGTGTGGCTATATATGGGGCTTTTTTGCTTCCTTCTTACATTTTTGTATGAAAGAAAACAAAATATAGTACTATCTAAATGACAGTTCTTTGTGGATACACTTAACATTACTACAAAAGTGCATGGTGAAAAAGCAGTGACATTACTAATTCACTTGGATGGTAACTGGTAGTCGTCATTGTCATGGTATGTTAGATAAGGGGGCAAACCATATTGATGTTTTTTCCAAAACATCCCCTTTCACATTGGCATCATAAACTTACTAATCCTTTTCCTTTAATGGTAAGTTTCGAGATAAACCCCCCAAATTTAGAGGAAGTCCATGAGTAGAAAAATATTTGTATTTCTAATTCCTAACAATATTATAATTGAAAACCTATAACTCCTAAAGAAATGCACGGTCCATTATGCAGTACAGTGTCTACTATGCAAATACAGCCAGAGGAAACCATTCAGAGAGTTGATGCTGTTTAAAGTATGATTTGGGTGTGACCCAGCAGGGCCAGTTTTAGAACTTCAGAACATATTTGGATAGTGCTTGGATCATCACAAAATGTAGCTTCTGAACTTTAAAATTTCTTATTTACAGTGGTGACAAGACTGCAAATGTCCCAAAAGTTTCTGCCAGACTTCAGTTGGAGGGGAATAAACATTGTCTTTAATTAGGAGTGATAATTGTCTTTTTATATTTTGTTGTATTTGGTTAATTTTCCATTCAAAAGGAAAAATCTCTACAAATAATAAAGGTTTATCTGTTCTTGTCAGTTTTGAGGTATCTTACTATTTCTGAATGTTTTTGACCTGTCTCTGTGAGGAATACTTTAGCTTTGACCCTTCTGGAGGGATGAGTAAGTTTAGGGCTTTGTCATCTTTCACAGTGGGTTGCACCATATTTTAACTCTGCACTAAAACTCCACTGGTGGCAGGTAGTCAAAGGGACAGTGGTCTGTTGTTATCTGGAGAAGCTACTGTAGTTGAAAAAGACTGCAAATTGAAATAGAAAGAATACATCAAAAGATCAGGTCAGGAGGATTTTTAGTGCAGTCTAAGGCAGTTCAGTTCCCAAACTACATATAATAGGATTTTAACACCAAACATGGTTAACCTTTTTGAGAGTCTTACTACAATAGTGAAGTTCTAACTCAAATAGTAGAGAGAAAATACTGAAAAATATTTCTGATGGTTCTCTCCAACTTTAAGCTTAAAGATTTCCTTTCCTCCATATGACCAAAATGCCAGTTTGACCCTATTAAGAAGTAGTTAGTGTACTAAAAATGCAGCAAATTTGTTGAGTAAGAGAATTCATCAATGAACTTCTGCAAAATTGCCTTCTGTTTTTGCACAGCAAAGGGCTTGGCAGGCCAAGTTAATGAAAATACGCTTTGAGAGAAACCTTTGGTGCAAAAGGGTTGCTCTCCTGGAGGAATCTAGCATGACTGTCATCAGTGCTGTGCTGTAAGTGTGCTTTTGACCATGTCCCTAGTACACCCTGTTCTGTTGGAAAAGGTTGGTTTGCTGTTGTGCCCCCAAATGATTGTGCCATCCAAAATACCTGATAATGCCAGAGGCAATGGGTTTGCCTATGATGTTGACAGTCAACTATTACTGATTCATCTGTGAATTCATACTGGTGGTGGCTGTCTACCAGCAGAAGACTCTCAGATATTTTAAACATTTGGTGGCTAGAAACTTCTGCACCATAGATAAAAAACAAAGACTTGGACACATACCATCTCCTATCTGTAATTCTGCTTTTACTATGGTTTTGTGATGTATATTTTCCAGAGAATATTTTCGATAATAGTAATGTAAAGCATTCTTAGTCAGAACTCTTGAAAAGCATTATCAGAATAAAGATAAATGTGTGAAGAATGACTATGTTTGGTTTAATTTATTGTAATAGCTGTGGTTAAAATGTAGATCATACTGTTGTTTTGCATCTGTCTTAATTCCAAAACATGCAATCATGCTAGGTGGATTATATCTGCATCTTTTCCAATAGATGACAGGATATATTTCTGTGCTGTTTTTCCCTAAAGAAAAATTGAAAGAGGCAGGAGCTTCAAGTAACATCACAACATTTTGTTGTCAAACTCTGAGTGGATACTGCCGTCATAGGGATTGCGTTTGCACTCTCATATTTAAAAAAAAAAAAAAAAAGCCAACAACAAAAACCAAAACTATGGTGAAAGCATGTCCAAGAAGAAAGTAATTCTACCCCCCTAAATAAATAAATAAATAGATAGATAGATAGATAGATAGATAGACGAAAAAGTGTCTCAGTAGATGAGCAATGATTCAATGTAACTAAAACAATTTTTAATTGGAAAAAACCCTGGAATACTAAGAAGAAAGTAGGCTGCTGTTTGGCAAACACTGAAGCAGTTCTCCAGGTGATGGTCTATCATGCAGTTCTCTTCTGGAATGCAGTTCCACAGATCTACAGCAGCAGTCAGTATTCTGTATGCTGCCTGTGCTGCCTTCCCTAAATTGTGCCTTCCCATCATTGTTTATTTTAAATACACAATGTGTATTTCCTGCAGTTCTGGGATAAAAGTTGGTATAATATGAGTAAAGAGGCACTGAATGTTAACCAGTGACAGTTTTTGGTTGCCTGGCATTTATTAAAATGTTTCAACAACAAGTTCCTCTGCCCAACAGTCAACAGGATCTCATTTTTTAAGTAAACACGAATTACACTTTGAGGGACATATATCTGTGGCACGAGGTATTGCAGAATCTGGAGCCAGAAAAGAACCAGTACTAGTAAAACTGCTGAAACTCTTTCATTTCCATTTGACCAGTTTATACTGCCATTCACCTTTTCTCAACCCCATACATGACTTTGTCATCTTGGCCAGTCCCACTGCAGACAGCTTTCAAATGTGATTGCTTGCAAGCCAGTTTGTTAGTTACCAAATACTGCATGGGCATGCCAGGCTATTGGAGTGGCTCCCACTAGTTCCAGCCTGAAAAGGCCTGGAAACATGTGTCTCCGCAAACACAGTCGCCTGCATTCTCAGGGTTTAAATTGGTCCATTCACTGAGATAGTACTTATTGCGTAGTATCTCAGTGCAAGCTAGTAATTGGCCAACACTGGAATCCTTAGGCTCTCTGACTTGCAGGATAGGAGTTAGTTCAGACTTTTCCAGATAGAGAAGTTTATTTTTTACGTCTAATTAGGGGGCTGCTTTGTCACAACACAGTAAGGTGTTGAAAGTTTCCTATCACTTGTACAAAATACATATCTGGTCTAGCTAGTGTGTTCATTGTGTATACTGCAGATAATTTTAATCCTACTCAGAATAGTGAAAATTTGGTGAAAAGCTGTTCTTCCTCCATATGCTGTGGAATTACTCAAGATGTACTTGTGAAATTTCTGTCTTCCAAATGTGACTCATGTCTGTCATCCTGTAGCTCTAGGAAGATGCATTTTAAATAAATATACCTCCTTCGAATGAAACATTACTGCTGAGTAATTTTATTTAAAGTCAGTGGTACTCTGCAAGGATTATGTTTCCACTATTCTCTTTTCCTGTAAAGATCTTGTTTCCCACATCTTAGGTTTGTGAGAGAAGATTTCCTTCTGAACAGCATTTAATGTGGTGTGAACATCAGCAAGCTGGTAAGAGAAGGCTGAGGGCAGGTCTTACTGCTCTCTACTTCTACCTGAAAGAAGGTTGTAGTGAGGCCAATGTTGGTTTCTTCTCCCAAGTAACTAGTGATACAATGAGTGGAAATGGGCTTAGCTGTGCCAGGGGAGGTTTAGATTGGGTATTAGGGAAAAAATATTTACTGATTGGTGAGGCGCTGGAACAGGCTGCCCAGAGAGGTCTTGGATGTGCCATCCCTGAAAGTGTTAAAGAAGTGTGTACATATGGTGCTTCAGGATATAGTTTAGTGGTCACGGTACCTAGGTTACGGTTCAACTCCATGATCTTGAACTTTAATTTTTCTGTGATGCCATGAATTTCATGTTGGTGGATATTGCAAAATGCTTTTAGGTTTGCAAGACACTCAGCAGAAAGGATGCAAAACATTCCTAAGCTATTCACAGTAGTGGGAGTCAAACACTCATCAGAGGGGAGACTAAAAGGTTGTGCTTTGTTAGGAAGGCATTAAGTACCAGCTGCTGCTTTGAGATACACGATGGAATGGGTAGATCTCCAAGAATCTGAAATCAGGACGTTTCTCCCCAGCATTACTTTTCCCCTGGTATCTACTCTAAGATTCAAGAAATTCTTTTAAATGTTGTGGTGCAGAAGTCTAAATTGTAAGAGCTGACTGTTCTTCCTTCTTACTCTCAGCTGCTTGCTGTTAAGAATTCAGTTTTACAGAAACTCTGAATTCATAGCTAAGGTAGTGCTATATGCTTTTGTCTGTCTTCAAGGGAATCAATCAGTACTAAATGCACTCAGCTGATTCTGAGCATGTGTGCACCTGCAATAGTGTTGCAAATTCAGTCCCGATATGGGTTTTGTTGTGTGATTATCTGCAGATTTTTTTGCCACCAGATATGTTTCCTGTATCTTACCATGCATATATATGAGATCATCATGCAGATGATGATCTGAATATTTCCAGAATGTTTTACAGTATTTCTGTTTTCCAGGATGGTCAGTAGTTGAATCTGACCCTCACAGGTATGGCAAAGGAGCTCGTAGGAATATTTTATCTGAATATCTGATGATGTTCATGAGGTAAAGAAGCAGTAGCTGCTGTGCTTGTAATAGAAAGAGAGACAAATTCCAGGGCAAGGCAGCTTTCAAAATCAAGTGAGCATCATGAGTACGTGTATAATTTAAAAGAAGAAGAAAAAAGGTAAAACTTCAGCACAACCTGTCTCTCCAATATATGAGAAGTGAAGCAAATGAATATGGCCTTGAACACACTTTTTAATTTTTCAGCACTGTATTTTGCCAACTTTAGTTCATTCTGTTGACTGTTCAGTCAGACCGTTTTTAAATTAAGAAGAAATACATGGTTGAATTATTTATTAAACAAAAGGTGCATCTGTGCATGCTGACTACCTGGGTTTTGAATTTCTTTTACCACTGGAGTTTCAAGAAAGTGCATTGCTAATAAGTTAAGAGATGGAACAACCCTCCTTCTCTCTCTGTCTCTGAAGCTGACAGTAAGCTAACTTGTGTCTGTCCAGTCACAGAAGAATGCCTGATCTTCATTTGAATGTCTAATTTTGACCTTAGTGTGAAGTTGTTTCCTCAGCTTGGCAGGCTCCACAGAGACAAAATGTGATTAATTTCTGATAGAGAAATGTGCTTGCAGATAATTTAGCCCAGATTATCTCCTAATTTTGTAGATGCTCCTGGTGAGTCAAAATATTTTTTTTTCTAGTAGATTAATTTGGAAGAACTGTAGGTAAGTGGAAGAAGGCTTGCAAAAACTTTGTACCATGTTATCATCAACTCCTATGCCCCTCAAGGTTGCTAGTTCATTTTAGGGCTGTGTTAAATACTTTGTACAACTTTCCTATCTTTTCTCAGTCCCTATTACTGCCTCTCTGTTGGAATTTGAGATTTGTGCACAGCCAGTCTTAGTTGCGTTTTTGAGGGAATGTAGCTTCTAAGTACCTGATCTTTTCTTGTCCTTTTCCCCAGAAGGAAACAACTACTAGCTTCTGACTGGACTGTTTGGATTTTGGTGGATGATGTCAAGGAAAGCACTGTCAGGCTTGGGAAATTAAGAGTGGCCTCCCATCAGGCTGGGAGCTGTGGTCTCCACCACTTGCTTTAAAATGAGTGAGCTGTTTTGCATGGTATTGAAAGAGGAATTAACTCACTGCATCTGAGGGAACATCTGTCTGAGGCTGATATTTCCTGTCACTGATGTGGGACTTGATAACTATCTAGGGTTATAGTGATATAAGAAGTGTTATGTACTGCAAAAGGCCAGCCATGGCAGCAAAGAGGCCTTAGAGGAAGGTCGATGAGACCTGCCAGGACTCTGAAGTGCTCCCAGTCACACCAATATGTGGGAGGGTGGTTGCAAGCCCTTAGCTTTCCTGTGGAAGGAAAGCAGTGAGCAGTAGCAAGTGGCTGGGCACACCCTGGCTTTGATAGCTGCAGATGGAGACCTAAAAGATTGCAGGGCCACAGTCCAACACCAGCACATGTAAAATAAGGCTCAGGATTTAGATAACTCTGTTCCAGCATACTGACGTGCATGGCCACAGTCCAACTCCAACACATGCAAAATTAGTTTCAGGATCATTCCAGCATACTGAAGCCTATGCCTAAACCAGTTATAGCCACAAGCTCAGCTAAATCAGAGGATAGTGTTCAAAATAGTATTTCTTCTGTATCTAAATATATATATATTCTTGTTGTAGAAAAGGGAAATTGGTTTATAGATATACCAGCTCCATAGACAGTAGTTCATATTTTTGTAGCACATAAATAGCATGTTACAGTTTTAGTACATTTTAAGACTATTTTACAAAACATGGATTCAGGTTGACCTAGTAATATACTTTTTAAGATGCATCATTATTATAAAAAAATTAATGAGCCCATTCATATAGTATAACATCTATAGGCATCATGGTCTCAATATGCCCTCAGCATGCACTGTTAAACCAATGAGGGAAAAAATCCCAGCCTAAACAGTTGAAGAATCCCTTCTTAAGATTAAAAGTAATGAACTTCATCAATATTTTTGTTTAGCAAAACCCAGGTAATTAATATATTTTATTTCTAGAGAAAGGATGCTAGTAAAATAAATTCAGCAGTTCAGAGTTGCTCATAACTATTTCTTCAAGTACAGCTCATTTTTTTATGAAATGGGGAAAGAGGTTGGAAATTATACTGAAGTGGTATGTACCAAAGAAGTTAAATGGGAGAAAAAAACTATTTAGAGAGGTATTTGTTTTAGCTCAAAGCGGTTACTTAGTTTGAAGGCAGCATTGGAAAGTACCAAGCAAGAAAATACAGATGCTGGAGAAGTCTGTACTATGGTAGTCTGTCCAAATGTTGTAACACACACCATGACTTTATTCACTTTTTGGAGACTCTGTCAGCACCTCTGTAATAAGTAGTCTGTAAATGGAATGACTGTCTTTAGTTCTTTCTCATTTTGTTGAGTGGGAAATTAGGGAGTTAGTTACTTGTGCAGTTGTTTGTATGTGACTGAGTCTGTTGTTGCCCTCTTTCTTACTGGTGCCTACAGAAAGAACTTCCTCTGCCTTTTAAAATAATTTATCTTTTTCTTCATTAGAATGATTTTTTATAAAATCTGATGACCTGCTGTCAGCACTGATTTTGCCACCCTATGATAGTAATAATGAAGAGAGGTTTTCTTAATCAGTAGTATGCAAAAACTTCTCCATTGATGCCTGGTGCCCTGAGAACTACTTATAATGTAGGCAAGTCTGTGATTCTGACTTGAAAAAATTATTTGCTTGGGTTTTGGATTTATTTAAACCCAGCAGCTCAGAGGGGAGCTTGGCTAGTGTAGTTATTAAATATTTCCATACAAATATTCAAAATATTTTAAAATATATCAACGTATTTGGAAAATTATGTGCGGTTTGGAGGTAATTTGTGTGTTTTATCATCTCATGGAGGCTGCGTTGTTTGGCACATGGGAAGAACCTAGAGAAAATACGTTCAATACCACTCCCTTCCACCCAGATACACCATCTTTCACTTTACTGACACCGTCTTGTATTTTCTTCATTGTGTAACCTGTGTACTGTACCAAATGATTCTTTTTGGTCCCACATGTAGTTTAAGAACAAGATGGACGCCATCATGAAGTAAACCCTACCTGTTTGGTTTATGGGTATGTAGAGATGATAACATGTGGAAGAAAGAGTACGCCTGTAAGTAAGAAGGCAGCAATATATCCATTCACAGAAGTCCAGTTAATGGTTATTTTAGTTGATTAGCTAGCAACTTCATTTTCTCCCTCATGAAATTGCCTCCACAGATCCTTACTTCTGGAGCTTAATCAGCAGTAGCAATCCATCCCAGGAGTGGGAGATCAGGAGTACTTAATTAAAGAGGGACTGTAAGGCAGCTCTCCCAAATTGGATATCTGATCTAGCTTTGGCATCAGGAGAGCAATGCTAGGTAAAAGTGTTTATCAAGCTCCATGTAGCCACTCTGCAAATCTCAGAGATGGGAATATGATACAGACAGCCTGTAGAAGCTGCTATAACCTGAATAGTGTGGGCTTTAAGGCCATCTGGTACCTGAACACCTGCCTACAAATAACACATACAAATCCAAAAGATGGTCCAGTTGGATAGCTTCTCTATTTCGATTCCCCACTGGAATTTTCTCCAGGAGCGGTAAACAATCTGTATGAAGTGTGGAAAGATCTTGTCCTCTCTGGTCAGTAATCAAATGCCCATTTCAAATCTATATGACAGGATCAAAGCTAACACAGGTGAGTCAGGGGCTTAGGTAGGAAAGCTAGTGAGACAGGTTTACAGGAGCATCACGAACTGCTGTTGGCATGAACATTTCATACAAGTATAGAATATGCTAAGCTCGTTTTAAGAAAAGCAGGAGAAAATGATGGAAAGTATGTTGTTTGGAAGGTTTGGGAACTACCATTCCTATCAGAAAATAAATGAACACCAGAGTAAATTTTGAGAATAGATGACAAAGACCGTTGGAGAAATACCAGGGAAAGATCCTAAAGTACATATTTAAGTCCAACCTTGTTCATAAAAAAGAATAAATATCTGCTTAACTTGTGGAGATACATATTCTAGACAGAGAAGCACAATTAGGTGTTCTGGCAGCTCAGATATGCGTTTCTGAGCTCATGACTGACAGCAACTAGTGTTACATGCAAGATTTCAAACAGACCCATTGTTCTGATAAATGATGAAGTACAGCCTCTTCCAAAGCATCCACTTTTCCTGTGGAATGTTTATACAGATCTAGTGGAATTTCATAAACCTCATCTGGCAAAATTGATGATTTGGGATCTAAAGTGCTTTGATCTATACAGGCAAATTAAGGAAGTGGGTTTTCAAATCCACGGTTTTGGAATAAAAGAACTGAAAAAAACAGTGAAGGTGTTGGATAGTAGAAGAGTCTTACACGTGAAAAGCTTAGGAAGGAAAATAACACAGTTAAACCACCAAAAATAGGGGGAATGATGGAGTAATTTGTGGTCATCTGCTACAAGCTCAGCCCTCATGAGGTAGCTGGAGGTTCCAGGATCTAGTGGCAATACCATAAAAGTGAAGATCATTTAATTGAAACCAAAGCAGTTTCATGGCTGTGCTCTGTGTATTTTTGATGTTGTTGAGTTCATTGAAGAACTGTGCACAGGTCTGACTGCATAAATTGTGACTTACACCTTTTAGTTTTACTGTTTGTGCATGTGTGCATGATTTTAGAATGGCTTTAAAAATCATAAGTGCTGGAAGAGGATGGAGGAGTTTGATATGCCCAAATGTGCATGTATTTAAAAACTATTTTTTCAGCCTTCTTTTCAGTTTAATTTTGATTCAATTTTATCAAAAGTAGTATTTCCACAATATGCTAAGATCCTGATTAAAATCTAAATGTTCAAGTTTCAGTGAATTCAGTAGTCCTGGAGAGGTATACACTAGCGAGATTAAAGTTTTAAGCTTACTTTCTTCTCATGCTGAGCTAAGAATATGTGTGATGGTTGGCAGGTTAATGATATTTAACTGTAATCTTGTTGGGGCATGGACTGCATTCTGTTGATTTTGTACAGCTGAGCTCAGTATTGCTGATTAATAAAACAGTAAATGCAGAAAACGAACTATTTTGTGTTTTATTAACGATTTGCATTTCACATAGTATTTAATTTTAAACAAGTATAAAATCCTACCCTCAAATGGTAAGATGTAATTGCTGATCATGTATCTCTTTGTTCCAGACACTTTTATAAAAGTGTATGTATTATGTATGATGTGACCTTCAAATGTCATGAATGCGTTGTGCAATAAACTGTCAATATTTGTGGCTATAAGGTACTAGATGACTTTTACAATAATTGGAACAGCTTTATTAAAAGCTTGGATCACTCAGCTGGTTAAAGAGAAAGACACAGGGCAATGTTCATCTGGGAGTTTCCTTCTGCCAACTGATAAATGAAAGATGTTTTAAGGTCCTTAAGATGTCTTCCTTCTCAAAACACAAGATGCAGTTAAGAAGACCTCATGCAAAAAATAGTCTCAAACCCCTCTCTTTTTTTTCCCAATATGATTAATTTTCAGTCTAAACGGAGCTCTGTACATTAACAACAACTAACAAACCCTGTTTTTAAAGCACTGCGTCTAATTTTCTGTGTCTTTTGGTCACAGTTCTTCAAACAGATCAGGCAGCTAAAATGATATACTCAGAAACTGTGTTCGTTTTGGACTTTTAGAACAATTTGAAAACTAAGACTACTGAACTCCAAAACAATATCTCAGTTAGGAATTTGATTGAAAAAAAGGAGATAAGTTTTTGGTCGTAAAAGCTTAGTTTTGGTTAAGTGTCTATTGATGTCTCTCTGTACAGCATAGACAGCTTCTTGGGTGTTTCTCAGAATGGAGAGCATTGAGATATAACCAACATTTGCATGCATGCAGTGTTGTCATGCAAAGTGTTTTGCAGCCATGGGATGTGAAACTCACCCATCTCGAAGTGTGCCATGTGTACAATCTTAAGGGGTGTGTGTTGACCCCAAGTCTACCAGTTACTAAGAACCTGCTTAGAGTCCTTTGATTGCCTTTCTCTTCTGCTTGAAGTAATGCCTAGATAGCTCCCCTGTAGCCCGAGTTATTGACTGTGACTACCATTTGCCCGCTTCTAAATGTTTCAAGTCTTACTTCATATATGCATTTTCCTTCACTTTAAATTGTATTTTACATTTAAAACTGCCAATATACTAATCAGTAGCAGAAGCAGAGCAGTTTGTGCCTTTTGTTTGCCTGTGTGGTTCAGAGCTAAGTGGGAAGTCTGATGTCAGAAACAGTATCTTTTTTTTACTAGTAAAACCTTTGGTATAATCTCTATTTCTAACAATACAAACAATGTGAATGCTGCTTTCTCACTAGTAGGCCTCCTTTCCAATTCTCTTCTAAAATAGCTTTCTGTTTAAACAAATTCTCTGCCAATCCATATTAATGCCTAACAGTTTAAGATTCCCATATATGGTCATTACAAAACTTAAATCCTTGATGAAACAATAGAGACACCAAGTTGTTCCTGACCTAAGACATTAATAACTCTTTCTGGAGGCTGAAAATATAACTGTAATATTTAGTAATACTAGATTCTCATTTTAAGCCATAAACTTCACTAACAAAAAAAGTGTAGTGACATCTGTTAACAGGATTCTAATTTCAAATTATGAGCACTGGGCCAGATTCTGTTCTCATTTACATCAAAACACTCTAATTGATTACTTCAGGTAGCTAGAAAAATATGGTTAATTATAGCCCTAATTGTGGTATTTTCAATACTATTAAAGTTTTCTCTAAGGAATAGGCAAAAAAGGTAAAGCATGTTTTCCTAGAAACTGTACATCCTATACTGCTTCCCAGGGATTGAAGTGGTCAAGTCCAGTCATACTTGCATAAAAGTAGGAGTAGTGACACACCAAGACCATCTTCTAACTCCCTTCTTGACATTAGATTCAGGATATAATTTTTCCCTCCACAAGATACTCTAATCTGTCTGGTTTAGAATCATGAAAAATTAACCATGGTCACTACCACTTCTCTTTGCACCATATTCCATTGACTTTGCAGGCAGTCCTAAAGACCTACAAATGTTTTGAATTCTGGAAATACAAGGAAACATGGGTTTATATGCTGCTTTAAAAGCTTCTGGCCACATTGTCAAAGGGCTTTTTAATAATGTCTGAAAAACGTGCAAGAGCAAACTAATACTTGTAAGTGTGATTACCTATTTTGTGAGTTGATTACCTTTTCCTTGTGATTGCCTGGTTTTGGCTGATTTGGCAATCCTTGTGTTGACAAATTCCAACTGGATAAATTGATAATTTAGTCTGCCTGAGGACTGCAGTTTAGCTGCTTTGAACATGAAAGTGTCTTTTTGTGAATCCCTGCACTTTCACATACATGCAGCAAATACTCTGGTAAACTTTATGGTACAGTATGTTTGATTCACCTTTGAATGTTTGGCTGCTGACATGACCGAAGGGACAGTGCTGCTACCTAACCACCTGAAAACAGGCTTCTTTTTCCAATAGCACTCAATCCTTTTCTAATCATGTTTATACTCATGCCAGAAAGGTAGACCAATCATACAGAACATCTATAGAAATTTCAATTTAAAAAAAAAATTATTTATTTTAAAATATTTATTTATTTCTCTTCATGGCTAGATAGCTTCACAGTATCACCAAGGTTGGAAGAGACCTCAAAGATCATCAAGTCCAACCCGATACCACAGACCTCAAGACTAGACCATGGCACCAAGTGCCACGTCCAAACCCACCTTGAACACTTCCAGGGATGGTGACTCCACCACCTCCCTGGGCAGCCCATTCCAGTAACCAATGACTCTCTCAGTCAAGAACTTTCTCCTCACCTCGAACCTAAACTTCCTCTGGCGTAGCTTGAGACTGTGTCCTCTTGTTCTGGTGCTGGTTGCCTGAGAGAAGAAGGTAACCTCCTTCTGATTACAACCACCCTTCAGGTAGTTGTAGACAGCAATAAGGTCTCCCCTGAGCCTCCTCTTCTCCAGGCTAAACAATCCCAGCTCTCTCAGCCTCTCTTCATAGGGGTTGTGCTCAAGGCGTCTCACCAGCCTCATTGCCCTTCTCTGGACACGCTTAAGCACCTCAATGTCCTTCTTAAATTGAGGGACCCAGAGCTGGACACAGTACTCAAGTACTTCTGTGTTGAGTACACATCCACTATTCACCTAAACATCTTCTCTTTTCTAGAAATATCTAGTGAAGTTGGCAGTGTGCCTCTAGCATCTCTATCTGTGTGCTGAGAGCACTGCCAGATGTGGCACTGCCTCATTCCTGGGTAGATAATTTCTAGTACCTAGTAAAATTTTTACTGTGAAAAAGGGTTCACTGTGTTTCTCACTTTCTTTTAACCTGCTACTGTAAAAGTCCTCCTGGCTCAAAATTGTTTATTGGGAATATCTGGCACTTTGGAAATTTCTTTTCCGGGTACTATGGGGATGTGAAAGCAACCTGTAGTGTGGCGTCATCCCCGTGCTAGGTGAGGTGTGGTGGCTTTTTCTCTCTTCTAAGAAGTGGGCATCTGTCTGAAGAAGGACTAATTCTTCAAATACTGGTCTTTTGTATTGGTTCATTTTAATGTCAGTCTGTGTGGCAAATAGATTTCCTTGTGTTCTGGCCAAGTTGGCTCTTTGGGTATGTGGCTGATTGCCACCTTCTGACATGAATGTTCAACCGAACTTTCATTCCTTGCGTTTGTCTGATGAGAACATGTGCACAGCCTGTTAAAAAGTGTGGCTGAGTGGCATGGTATGCAAGAGATGTTCCTGTCATACCACCCCAGAAGCTGCTTCATGGCTGAATTCCTCTGTGTCCTGTGCCACAGAGTAGTATTTGCCGGTCAAGTAGATACAGCCTACATAGCAGCTGGAGGTCTCACAGCAGTTGTCTTCTCCTTATACCAAGTTAGGAACTGCTTCATACATGGAACTGAATGTTTTGTTATGCACTTCTGCCCATGGCTTTTGCTGTGAAAAGATGCTTTCAAAGTGAAAGGAAAACTCAGCAAAAGTAATCTTGAGACAATGCTCAGAAGCCTTTTATCTATCATGTACATCTATACAATATTTTATGTTCTGTTCTGTTATTTCCTGCACTCAAGTTGGGAAAGGTGGGGATGGGCAGGAAGACATTCAGGACATAGACTTGCCAATAATGGAAGCAGATAGCAAAAAAAGCAGTCTAATCTCATGTGCATCAAGGCCACATCATGTAGACCACATAACTCAGTGAACCACAATGGCTGCAAGATAAGTAACTGTTTTCTTTCCTTCCTGATCTTTTATCCTCAGAATTGAGCAGCCCAAAAACCATAGCTCAAATCCCAAGTAAATCATGAATTAAATTACTTTGCTGGGGCTAATCCGAGTTTTGCAGGTCTGTAAAACATTACTACAGATTTGCACAATTTAAGAGAACTGAGAGTTTCTGCTTAGGAAGAGGTCTTAGTAACAGGGTAAAGGGAACAGCAGACATGTAGAACACATGAGTTTTGTTAGAGCTGAAGATTTTCCATCCCCTGCTTACAGTAACTGTTGTTGATGTAGTCTCTAGTCACTGGTCTGCTGCTTAACTTTTCCTTGCTGGTCTCTTTTTCTGTGTTACTTTCCCTTTGCCCCCTCCCCTTACCTTTCCATAGGTTGCTTTAGGACACTCAATATTAAAAAAACACAAAAAACCTCGGTAATAGAGTCAGTGAGACTTAAATACATTTTAAAGTTATCACATTTTAAACTTAAGTGCCTCAACAAACAGGTACAATTGGGCAAAATGGGCCCTCCCTAATAAGAAATTGTGGTGGCATTTGATGAGGGGAGTCGGCAGCCTTGAACATATCTTTTCATTGTTTGAAATAAAAGAACTTAGATGTAAAGCTGCTCATTCAGGTAGTGATGGCCTCCAGCACTTCGATAGGCTTTGTAGGCAGAGGAATTCAAAAGAAAACCCCTCAGCCCAGCTTTAAAGTCTTAAGAATGCTTTCACTGTGGGAAGAAAAATTCTTCAAGGTAAGACCCCTGTTGGAGTAAAGCCTTTGGAGCTATCTACTGTATGTCTACTTAAATCTAAAAGAAAACTCTTCAGACCACCCACATCTTTCTTTGCTTCATTGTTGTTTTCAGTTTGCTTTTTCAGAGGGATTAGTGCTAGAGTAAACTCCATCGTCTCGCTGCCTTGAAAAAATTCAATTTTGTGTAAAGTGAAAATTAGACTCTTAAATCTGCAAAGCGAGCTGTTTATCTTACAAATTTATTCTTTTTTATTGGGCCACACATATTCTAGATAGAAAGATAAAAGGCAAATGGATAACAGGCCATCATTTAGAGTGACATATAGCAAAACATAACTAGTAGACTTATTCAGTAAATTCCTCCTGAGTGGCTTGTTAGCTTTATCTATATATTTATCTATAATGCTCATATAGTATTTATTGAAAGCTAAAATAAAACCCTGCCATTTATCATCCTGCATTCTGCATTTTGCACTTCACAAAAATCTTTTTGCACTCAGGAATTCATCTTTTTCCTGCAGCTGCTTATCACATGATTATATACAACTTTGGAGTAGTAGTAAAAAAGGGGAAAATCTAAACTCTTTAGAAAGAGACTGGAATGCCAGACTAGCACCTATATATGTTTTCCTGGACTCCTAAAGACAAAATAAACTCTTGCAGTATGTTACTTTGCATACTTGTGAATAATTCAAAATGACAGTTACTAGCTTTCTAACTTACATATTGTGCTTTAGCTCTGCAGTCTGAAAATATTAAGCAAGAATGTGATGTGAAAACTTAACCAGATTTTGCCTTTTGCAAGCTAGAAATACCTTGATTACACACATGACTAAGAAAAGCATTTTTAAAATTTTGGAGTTCTGATTACTCTATCATCCCCTTATTTCAGCATGAAGCAAAAAGTAGTTTGGAGGGATCATTTTATAATAAATCACAAAATGCTTGTTGGTATTACCTTTTTCAGAAATGTGGTATTTAGGTCTCTGCTGCTGCATGAATACTTTATACTAGAACCAAATGTTTAAGACTTTCTCATGTCCTCTCACTTCCAATTTAAAGGCAACATTGTGTAAACTGTGCTGTGTTTCCTGACAGCTTTGGTTAAATATCAAATGGGTACAGACAGAACATTTTTAGTCAGTAGTTTATGGTTGAAATAATCAAAACACTGCATACACATTTTAACTGTGTGCTCCCCATCTCTATAACCCAGGTATCTCAGCTTTAGCATAGGGGTGATGATGTGTCCATGTGTATTGCACCTCTGTGGTGTGCCAGCAGTGTAAATCCAGTTCAGAATGTCAACAAATGCCGTGGTAATTTCAAATTGATACATATCATGTGGTATTACGTTACCCTGTAAGTGCAAGATGACAGATGAGTCTTGTGTAGTTGAATAATGACTTTTTAAAATGTCCTACATTTTTGCAAATTATATGTCAGTCTTTTGTAAGTTATTTTGTTCATCGCCTGCCTGGATAAAAAGCTTATTCGAGATGGCTGAGAATGTCTGTTCCTTTATATCAGGAAATAGAAGAGATGTCCTGAATCTCACCCTTTGTATTATATTGCAAAGAGTAAGTGTAGCTGTGAACACTGAAGGAGAAAACTCTGGAGCTATGGGTGAGAGGGAGAAGGAATTCCTCCTCTTCTGAGCTGTTTCATTGCCTTTCCCATGATATTAGGTCAATCACTAGATTGTGTATTGTAACTCCAGTGCAGAAGTGAGTTGATTAGCTTTGTGTGTAGGCATTGCCACCACTGCCAGGCCCTTCGACCATTGAAGTTCTGTTACTTTAGGAGGTTCTTGTATACTAATGCAAACTTCTTCCCTCTAAAAGCATACAGATTTTCACAATAGTTACAAATTAAGTAGACTTGACAAAACAGCAATCTAAAAGTTTTTGGGGAAAAATTAATAGGAACTAAGCAAAAGAAGAAATCAAACCAGCTGCTGACACAGCTGTTTCTTTTCTTGCATAATTCAGTTCAATATAAAGGTACCATATGCTGCTTAAAATGATGATAGGAAAGATGAAATAATTTAAGACAATAACAAGAAAATACATGAATTGTCAGCATTCTGTCGGATTTAAAGAATGCAATAGACAGGTGTAGTACTGACGTGTTTAACTTTGTGTTGTGTTAGCAGTTTTAGTGAGAACAACTTCTGACATGTGCTGAAGTGATGTGAGAACATTTCTGTGTTGCAGACATTGGAGAAGAAGCTGGGAGATCTGTAGGAGTCCAGCAGCCAGCTTTACTGAGAGACAGGAGCCTTGGTTCTGCCATGAAAGACTGCCCATATTGTGGAAAAACTTTCAGAACATCACATCACTTAAAGGTCCACTTGAGAATACATACAGGTGAGAGGAACAAGTGAGCAGAGCACTGTTGACACATGCAATGTGTGTGTGTGTGTGTGTGTGTGTGTGTGTGTTAACATATGTGGCTAGGAGCTTTCATTCCCAGTATAGATTTGGACTCATTAGTTGGAGAAAGTCTTTTGAGAAAGATATATGACAGTCTTAAATAAAAGCACAAGGAATGTGTTGTTGGATAAAACTTTAATAGAATCATCTTTTCCCAGTTGAGGTTATTTCTGTCTCCTCCCCTGCTTCATCACTGTTTCCTTCAATTACCCTTGTCCTTCAGTAGGCATAAGCCTATTGGTTTCAGACTTAGTTATACTAACTGCTTCAAAGGCCTTCCCTAACATCTACTTAGGGAGACTGTATGTTTTTTCTCAGAGTTACTATTTTTATTCCATTTACCATGCTCATTTTTAACCTCTCACTGTTCATATGAATACAACAGCTTCATGGATCTGTTTTTTTTTGGTTTTGGTTTTTTTTTTTTCCTGCCACTCATTAGAACTTACCCATCTTGGTACTTGTAAGCATATTGTACACCATGGTTAATCTTAATGTATTATTTTCATGACAATCACAGCATTTCTACCCTACAGAGACTTAACTTCTGGTCTGGATTCTCACTTGATTTGTGTGTGTCACTCGTTGGGTGGACTGCTCTCAATGCTAGTAAATGAGAAACATTCAACTGAAATTATGATACCTTGGTTGCCTTAAAGTACATGGTAAGGTTCATATAGAAGCATATGTTTAAGAAGACTTTCTGTATCCATGCTTAAAATGGGGCATACAGTGATGATATCCTCAGGTCCTGTTGGCACCACTGGAAATGGCCAATAAGATACTGTAGTAGGCTTTGGCAAAGTATGCAGAACTGAAGATTTAGAATACTTCTCTCTGGAAACAGATATAGTGGTCATTGTAGTTGTGGAGTCATTTTCTTTTTAAACCGTTTCAAAAGAATCTCAGAGTTTTACAGGATGATGCTTTCTTGTTATACCTCCTATTTGAAAAACTTAAATTTTTTTTCACTGAAGTATCAGATAAGTACTGTTCTCCTCCCTCCCAAAATCAGCAGTCCTGTCTCTCCTATGTGCTTATACAGATACAATACTTAATGTTAGGTTTGCAAATGTGAGGTCAGTTTTGAAAAACTGAAAATGAGGGTCAAACAACACTTCAAGAAAAAAATGTCACTGTGATGAGAATCAGTATTTGTTCATTGTATTTTTATTATTATTTCTGACTTGTGCAATACAAGTACACTACACTGATTTGATCTGAATTTTAAAATTTGGCACCCTAATGTAGTTTTGTCTGATTGGATTGCAAGCAATTTAGGGAAGGAATAAACTTTTCCATACGCTGGACTTTGTAAAAGTAAAGACCCTATTTGTATCCACACTAATATTATTGGAGATGAAAAGAAAAAAATTTTTTTAAATAACGGAGATGAGAAGAAAAACATCTTTTAAAATAACTTGAGGATGCCTACCTCTTCCTTTGCTTTATTATATAGTGGCCATTTTGTTCTTGTTTTAAAGATGGCAGTTATTACACATTGGTATTTGTGGCTTAGAACTAATGGAAAGTAAATTAATTGCCATAGAAGTATTCCATAAAGCATGCATATTGAAACTTACTAAACAAAATTAAAACAAGAAAAAGTAAACCATGTATAAAATAAAATTAAAAAGAAAACAAGAGAAGAAAACATCATATAGACATTTATAATATATTAAAAAGTCATTACAATTAAAAAAAAAAAGATAAAGTTCTATTTCCATTAGGTTAAGAACAAAGTATTTGTAAGCAATGACAAGAGTTTGTTTAAATGGAACAATGTTTTACATATTGGAAATAATCCTAATAAATACTATGAAAATGTAAATTGGTAAATTACTGGCATTATTCAATAAACATTAAGTTGCTTTGCTGTAAATGGAAATGATGTAATAGATACCAATTAATAAACAAATATTGGTTAGCTCATACTTATCAGAGACAGTTTCCTGCCTTTTATGTCACACTCTGTCTTTATTATATGCCTGGATCATATAACTGACTGATAAAAAACACTTTACTGTGTTTCTCCACTACATTAACTCAATTACTGTTCTTGTTCTCACAGCACCTGTTTGTTAGAGATCAGCTCAAGCAGTTCAGCAGAAGTCAGGTTTCTTCGAACATCTGTGTGTTTGGAGGCACACAAGTAGGTTGATTTGGTACACGTGCCAAGACAAGACCCAAAGTCTGATCCAGCCAGGAGGTACTTCTGTGGCAATTGACCCAAAATAGCTAGAGAAGCTGCTAAATCCTCAACAAGAGGAGGAAGCTGTGCTGCTTTAAAAGAATTAGCTGGTAGCCTGGGTTTCTTCTTGTTTCTGTTGGATATTTCATTGTCACAACCTTCTTCCCACTGAATCTCAGTTTCTGTGCAGTTTACTATCATATTCTAAGCTCCTGAAGGGAAATAAAAAAATGGGGTTTTATTCAGCATGCTTAGTGGAATTCCAACACCCAATTGCAGAGGTTTTTTCCTTCTTGTCTAATTCAATGATATTCAGCCAGTTTTATGGTGGGACTGGCTTTAGATTAGCTCTAGCACCTCTGAATGTCTTTTCATTCAGAAACTACTGCAGATTTAGACCAGTTTGGGCCTGTGTGGTCATTAGGTGTTCAGGTGTATTGCCAGTATGACCAGCTCAGTTAAAACCCTTGAGTAAAGAAGAAAGAGCAATGTGCATGAGCAAAGTAGAACCCTGAAGAAGGTTTGAGTTGTGCTAAGGAAGAGTGGGACAGGAATTAATACCTTGGCAGGGCTGTGTCTGTTGACTGAGGATACATTACCGCGTGTCCGACACCCACCTTTCATGTATTCGATGTATTGTGCAGTTACAGTGTTGAGGCATTTTCCCTTGGAAACATGACTAGCCAATTTTAAAAGTTGCTTAGATGAAATGATGAAATACAGTAAAAATAGTGCTGTTTTAAATGAATTCAATTCACATTTTCTTCCTAAAAAAAGACTGCCTGTTGCCATTCTCTGAAGGCACTTGTAGTGGGATGAGCAATATGAATAATTAAGGAAAATGGGTATGTGTGCTCCAAGAGGAGACAATTTTGGTATTGAACATCCTTTATTCTTACATTTCTAAGATGAACTAAAAGGACTTTTCATTTCTCTAGATTTCTCCAGATTTCCCATCCTTAACATTGTACAGCATGCTTTTTCTCCTGTCTTAATGACATCCCAAACTTTTGTTGAAAATAATTGATTGAATTTAAATTTCCTTAAAAGTTTAAGAGGTAATGTTACAGTATAAATTTCCTACCAAACACTAAGTAGGGAAATATCCATTAGTGAAATTAACTACAGTTTCTAGGTAGCTAACAATGTGCAGTATACAGTAGGGCATGGCTAATGAACACTGCAGTGGGTGATATTTCATTATACAAATTAATGCTCACATTTTAATGGGAAAGTCACATAATGAATCTCAGCTTCAGTGACAGCAATTAGAGACACAGATTGTCCCCTTCTGGACAAGGCACTGTTTAGCAACAAGCAGCTGTGTAAAAAGTCTTCAGGTTTACAACATATATATATGCTTTGGGGGAATTAGTGTACAGTTTATATTAATGTACTGAATCTTCCCTGCAAAGTAACAACCATATTTATCTCCCTGCATTTTAACTAAGTAAAGATATGTAAAAAGACTAAATAAATATTACAGATGAGATATAAAGGAAAATATTCAATTATAAAACTTTATAAAAATTAAAATATTTTATTATAATGCCTAGTGCACAATTGATAAAATGTTTAATGAACTGAGTCAAAAGCATCAAAAGTCTGCCTTTTTACAGGATAGGGGTAGTTACAGCTTATATAACAGAGAAAAATCACTAGTAAAGGAAAGCAGTAAAGAGAAGAAGTTAACTAGTACTTCTGAGAAACAGATTAATTGTGTGGTGAAACATGTGCAGGATCCAAAAATAATCCTACAGAACCTTTGATATTCCATTTGGTTTAAAAAGTGTGAAGTGAATGATTAGAATGATAAAAGAAATTACCATGTAAGAATAGGCATAATAATGAACTAATTAAACCATACAGCAATTCATTTCTAAAATATCTACCGCACAATGGATAAAATAGGTTATCAATAACTGTTTCAATGGTAAAATAAAAAATGCTGTAAAATGTTTTCAATATTTTCATTAAGCAGCGTTCTCTGGAATTAGGAGATGTTTGATTTCATTTGCTCTGCGTGTAAGAAAACTATAGCTTGTTTTAGAAATGTATGGGATCAGATTGCAGCTCACATTGTCCCTGAGTGACTGTCAAAACCCCACTGCTGGCTGCTAAAGCATTTAGTATTGGGGTTCTTGTACTCATGCATAGCCCCCATTGTACTGAGGAGCAGAGGTGCATACTCCTCAAGCTAACTCCTTGAGAGATCTTACTTAAAAAAGAGTAGGGGGAAGGGATGTATACAGCGGCAACACAGATTTTAAAGAAATAGCACATTAAGGATGAAAAACGAATAAAGAAACCTGCAACACTAAATATTAAAAGACATTTAAGAAGTACAAAGATTTGATATGGAAACTGAAAGTAATAGTAAAAATATGTATGTGGCTATTAGGTTTATGGAGAACAGGATAAAATTCTGTGGATTTGGCAGGTTTAACAATTGGTGACTTGCTAATACTAAACAAGATGGATAAGAAATTACCAACCATGATATCAATGACTCTTCTGTTCTCAGAAAGAAGCATGATGATTTTTGTAAGTATTTTCTAATGATACAGTTCTGCCATTAAGTAGTGAGGTTGTCACACTATAGCACACTCCATTTTAATGTTTAGAATGATTGCAACTAGGTAACTTACAGATAAAGACTGAAAATGCTGTCCAAAGAGCTGTCCAAATCATTAAAGTCCATTAAAAAAAAAATTTTAAAAAAATCTTGGAACACAGAACAGGTTCCAGAGCACTCATAGTAGTATAAAAGCTCTGGCTATTCTATTCTGGCTATACTAGGACCTTGAAATTATAAATGGAGTATCCTGACATAAGTTTTCATTAAGATTACAGAATGAATTTCTTAACTAGGTAAGAATTCATAGCATAATTAATTCAATTTTATTTTATGAAAGTAAGGTTTATCAACTTTCTCACTTTCTCTCAAGGCTTGTGAAAGTAGCGTGTTCTATGCGACAGTCTCCCCCCCGCCAAAAAAAAAACCCCAACAACCCTGAATGCAGAAATGAAATGTCACACAAACTGCCAGTTCCACAGCATTGCTTTCAGTTCTATTTGGCATTCCATCATTATTTGGAAGAGTATATAAAATCACTGTTGATAAAATTTAGCAATGGCACAAAAGTGGTAAGATGCTAAAAATCATGGGGAGGCACTGATTAGTCACTTAGTCAAGTGGAGTCTTTTCAACAATATGAATTTTAAATCAGCAACATGTAAAGGAACAAATCCTAGAGGCGTTGATGAACCAGACCTAGGATTATGGTAGAGAAGCAACACAATATGAGCTGTTTGCTGATTGCTAAAGCTATCAATGTAAACACATTCTTGGACATGTAGGATTGAGATCAAGTTGGAATGTGATCAGAGCTTTAGTAGGTACCCATATGTTATGGTTTAGCACAATGGCTGACCTACCTACTCCCCCAATAAAAAAGTGTGGGGAAGAGTATCGCAGACAACTCAGGGCTGAGATAAAGAGATAAGAGTTTAATATAACATGAGATATCATAAGCACAATGCATAATTACCTTAGCTAATAGTCTAATTCATCTAACAATATAATTCATGATTATCTTAGCTCAACCTATTTGCAGAAAAAGTGCAGTGAAATACACAGGGGAAAAGAAACCAGCATAAACCAGAAAACCATAACCAGCAACTACCCAGCTCCCACTTGTTCTGCTGCCATGTCCCAGAGAACAGCCAACACCCAAGAACCTGCAACCCAGAAACAGAAACTGGAACAGTAAACCTCCCTTGTTGCAGTCTGAACTTGAAGCTCCATAATACTTTGCTCCAGTTAGCAAAACTGGCATGACTGTGGCATGGTATGAATTAACAGCAGCAGGTTCAATTCAATCCATGATGCTGTAATATAAAAGGGCATTAAAAAACTAGCAAGGATGTTCTGTTCAGGAGTGAGGGAAGGTGAAGAGGTAACTGATTGAGTCCACCATCGGTGAGTTTGCAAACAACACCAAGTTGGGAGCATGTGTTGATCTGCTGGAGGGCAGGAGAGTCCTGCAGAGGGACCTGGACAGGCTGGACAGATGGGCACAGTCCAACAGTATGAGTTTTAACAAGGCTAAGTGCCAGGTTTTGCACTTTGGCCACAACAACCCCAAGCAGTGCTACAGGCTGGAGACAGAGTGGCTGGAGAGCAGCCAGGCAGAGAGGGACCTGGGGTTACTGGTCAACAACCAACTGAACATGAGCCAGCAGTGTGCCCAGGTGACCAGGAAGGCCAATGGCATCCTGGGCTGTATCATGAATAGTGTGGCCAGTGGGACCAAGGAAGTCCATTGCCCCTGTATTTAGTGCTGGTTGGGTCACACCCTGAGTACTGTGTCCAGTTCTGGGCCTCTCAATTTAAGAAAAGTGTTGAGGTGCTTGAATGTGTCCAGAGAAGGGCACCAGGGCTGATGAGGGGGCTGGAGCACAGCCCTACGAGGAGCAGCTGAGGGAGCTGGAGTTGTTCAGCCTGGAGAAGAGGAGGCTCAGGGGAGGCCTCATTGCTGTCTACAACTACCTGAAAGGAGGTTGCAGCCAGGCAGGGGTTGGTCTCTTCTCTCATTTACTCAGTGACAGAACAAGAGGACACAGTCTCAAACTGTGCCAGGGCAGGTTTAGGCTGGAGTTAGGAAGAAGTTCTTCACAGAAGGAGTGATTGCCCATTGGAATGGGCTGCCCGAGGAGGAGGTGGAGTCACCATCCCTGGGAGTGTTTAAAAGGAGGCTGGATGAGGCACTTAGTGCCATGGTTTAGTTAATTAGAAGGGTTAGGTGATAGGTTGGACTCAATGAGCCTAGAGATCTTTTCCAACCTGGTTAATTCTGTCATTATGTAGTTTGCTGTCTACAAATACCTTCTTTAGGGTTTTTTTGGGTTTTTTTGTTTGGTTGGTTTTTTGTTGTTTTTTTTTTTTTATTCAAGATATCCTGTTTAATCTGGCAGGGAAACATGTAGCAATGGTGAGAAGTAAGAAGAAGACTCTAGACAATTTCAAGCTAGAAACGAGGCAGATTTTGAGTAGCGAAAATACCAGTCAAACAGTTTACCTAGGGACATGTTGAATTCTTCTTCATTACCACGACTGAAACACAGTATGTTTAAACTAAAGCAAGTCAGTTTTGTTCCAAATTGTGCACAAATTATCATGGGAGAGTCTTTGGCCTGTGTTGTACAGCAGGTCAGACTAGATGATCATAATTGTCCCATCTGGCCTTAAGATCTGAAAGTGTGTGATCTGGCTGTGGTCTCCTTGCACAACCCATAGAAGATAACTCCTATGACTACTATGATCAGATTGTGTTCTGAGCAGGACTGGTGATACATCTGCATTGTTTATGCAACCTACTATAGAAAGAGACCTGTTTATACCAGTCAGCAGGTCTGTTTCCAGTTATCTGTCAAGCTTGTGGAGAGATTTTACAAGCAGCATTGAATTTTTATTGTTTTACTGTATCCTGATATAAAATAGTTCTTGTGAGATATCTTGTGTCTTGTAAACCAAAGTGGTAGGTAGATCAGAATTGTGATTCAGTTGCCAAGATAAATTATTCTCTTTAAGTTTTTTAATTGTATGCATGGAAATATTTTTTTCTACTCTGTTGTGAAAAGCTTTGCAGTTTGCAGGGATACAAATAGAATTAACAAGATCAAGATGGTCATTGCCTTTGTGAACAAGGAAAAATTACTCTTGGATATGAAATGCAGAAAATTATTTTGAAGAAGTCATGTTCTCTCACTCCTATATGGCAACATTAATTTATGTGAACTGATATTAAGTGTTGAATAACTCATTCAGACACTGCTCTTGGCAATATTACCAGTGTAGTTATTAGACTAGGATGAATTCTCTGAAACCTTTCCTCAAAGTGTGAGACACCAACAGGATGTCTTCTAGTCAGAATCATTGCCTGCCTCTCTTGTCCCCTCTAGTATTCTTTGGACATATACTATCGCAGCTGCTGATAGAGTCCTGGAAATTGGAAGTCCTTTGGGTTTTCCATTAATACTGGCTTGGGTTTTGGTTAATTTGGTGAAGGTTAGGCACAACATCTTATAGCTCTGTCTTGTCATTAGTACAGGGACTTACACAGGGAATAACTGGTTGTTAATTTGCATGGACAAAATAGCATCTAAATACATTAATAATCACTGAATTTAGGAAATACTGAGAAACTAAATTCAAAAGATTCAAAGATTATTTACTCCATCCTACTCTCTTCTCCCAATGCCTGCCCTCAAAATAACTGTTAAGATTGCTTTGAAGTAAACTAATCACTGCCAATATTTGGATGTAAAAGAGAGAGGTTTCGAATAGTTCCCTTTGAACAGTGTTATTTTCCCAGTTCTGTGTTTTAAAGGTGGCACAGTGTGTTGCTACATGTTGAGTCCAACTTCAGACAGGCCTTCAGCTTTAGATCTCATTTCTAGCCATGCAAGAGGTGGGAGCACCACAGAGGCAGCAGTGTACTGAGACTTGGAGAGGTTTGAACTTTCTATCACACTGTCTCAGTCAGGGTCTTCTTTCAGTCCAGTGCTTATGGTGTTGGTGTTGAGCTGTGTCCCAATCTCCTCTGCTTAAAGGAAACTCACTCAGTGGAGAAGCCTTTGAGCAGAAAATGTAAGGGCTTCAAGGCTTAGCAATTCAGAATAGGAGTATGTTGTTGTACCCAGTGCTTTAGACAGAAGGTACTTCAGAAGTACAAAATACTATGTGTGTCTCCTCTGCTGTATTTTAACACACGTACACTCATTTTTACATATACTTGCTGCTTGGTACAGCTCCTACATGTTTTTATCAATGTCAATGCAGCTTATATTGCAAACTTCTCCCTGCAGAAGCAGTTATCCAGTGGTTGACATGAGGCCTGCATTGCTGAAACAATTTTTGATGGAGTCAGTTGATGTGCAATGCACGCACTGAGCTATCATGGGAATAAAAAGTGTATAAGTGTATTAATGATTTCCATAAAGGCATGGGAGATGCTGAGGAAGAGCTTTCCACCCAATAGAAGTGAAACCTCCAAAATGAGAGCATTTAGCTTTATAAAGGATGATAGTAGTTTTTCACTGGTTTGACTACTTCTTAGGCAACACTTGAAATACATAAGGTGTGTCAGAATTCACTGGTGACTGTTGACTACCTGGTGGAAGAGATGTCAGAATAACAGAAACCAGCTCAGAAATACTGCAGTATGTACATGCTGTAAAACCAGCAGTAATATTTGTCTGCTTTCTGAGGGGCAGCACAGCTGTCAGAGTTTGCATGCTTGCAAACAGCCCTGCAGAAATGCGAACACACAGCCAGTGTCTTCTGTCCCCCAGTTCTTACCCTGAAGCACCTGCAAGGAGTGGGTGTGTGCTCAGACTCTCACCTGAGACCAGAGATGTCCAGACAGATGTGATCTGTCTCAGTTCAGTGATTCTTGCATGTCAGTAGGAACTATTTAGTGAAACACAGTCCCTACTTCTTGGTGGAGGACCAGAACTTATTTAGGAGTTTGAAGAAGACTCAGAAGTTGCACTGAAAGGTCTAAATCTGATTTCTTGATAAGGTGTGTGAAGCAAGGCCTATAGCATTAGCCATGCTAATTGCTACCTCTTTGCTGAACTGCTCATGTTTGAGGTGCTGCACTTTCCTCCTCCAAAAAGTTCGATTAATGTGGTTGAGGTAAAGCTATTAGGTCTCACCTTTTAGCTTTAGGATTAAGGATTTCCACTGCTTGTAATTTACTTCAGCTGCATCTGAACTGTGGTATGTATCCAGCAACTGTCCATGGTCAGTAAGCCAGCTGACACAGTTCCTGTATGGTCACTTGAATGTCCTGGTGTTGCATCACATTAGTAAGTTCCCATGATCATTAGTAAGTTCCCATGATGAGGCCTTGAGTGAGCTGTACTAGTGGGAGGTGTCCCTGCCTATGGCAGGGAGTTGGAACTAGATGATCCTTGAGGTCCCTTCCAACCTTACCATTCTATGATTCTATGATCAGTGAGAGGAGCATCATCCCAAGTATTTAGCAGCTTTTCATTGGAACCTGTAGTTTAAATAGAAGTTTGAAAGCCTTTCATTTTTCGTTTTAGATGTTATGTTGAGGTTATTTGAAAATGGGTAACTTTACAGCTGGTGTGGTGAACTACACATTACCTGCATTTTGACTGCTGAGAAAGTTTTCAAAACAAATATTTGAGTTAATAACATTTGGAGAAGGCTTGCCTTTGTATTTTTGGATCATTGGGGAAAGAAAAAAAAAACCCAAAACAGTTTATTTTTCATGTTCAGCTCCTTCATAGAAATAACAGCCAATATTGATGGCTCATGGATCTTTCAGATCCCGGTCACTTTTAGTGAGGATTTCCACACTTCTTCCTTTAAAAGAAACTCTGCATTGGGAACAAGTCGTCAGCAAAAATGGAGATGTATGTTTGCTTAGATGAACATACTTTCCTGGATGGGTCTTTGAGAATATTTATTATACATGGAGTATCTTTTACCTCTTCTAAAGTATAAGAAGAACAATAAAAGTTTAGTGTGGACTTAAAATATATATTTAATTGATTAAAATAATCTTAAATGCTTTAAAACTCTATCCAAACTAGTCCTAGAAGAGAGCTTATGGTAGGTAAATTACACATTTTACTACTTGAGCATTAGAAATGCCATTAGTACAAATTTAAAGGACTGCAAACCCCAGTATATAATGCTAATTTCAAATACAGAAACTAAATATATTTTGTACTTTTTTATGACTCGATTTCTTTTTTATTTTATTGACTACTTTTTATTTTAACTATATGTTCTTACATGCTGCAATCGTAATGTAGTGTAATGATATTAATATTTTATAGAATCCGTATTTATAGTTCTTTATTTAGAAACAATGCAGTAGGTCTGCAGATCTTTGAATCCTTCTGGAATGGTGCCCTCCAAATAATGATAAATTACTTGTGCAGTATGCCATTTGCTAATTATATCCATGATTTACTGCAGAGCAAGACTTAAATCATTCATTTCACTCTTGCGTAACAGTGCCATAAAATTTTTAGGTTTAAAAATGGTTTCCATGTGTATAATTTAAACAAATTTTACAGCAATTGTATACACAAAATATTGCAACCATCCATTTGTTACATTCTTTGTCTCTTCTTTTTTTTTTTTTTTTTAACTTGTACTTTTAATGATTACTGTGGTTGAAATTGTTATGCTTCATTTTCATAATCATAGCTTTTAATTCTACAACAGTTTTCTACATGTTAGATTAAGAAAGAGATGGCTAATTGTGTGTAGATACCATGTCATTCCTGAACAACCCCACATTCTGGAAACCCATTTTAGAAACATCTAGTTTATGAATTAGTCTGCAATTAAAAACATTTATTTTTTAAAAAAAAATTAATTATTAGCACTAAGATCATCTTATTTTCAAGCAACTAGTGCTGATTTTTCTTTAGACCAAAGTACAGTTAACTCTCATTCTTTATATTTTTCTCTTCATCCATACCTATAGGTGAGAAGCCTTACAAGTGTCCTCATTGTGATTATGCTGGTACTCAGTCTGCGTCCCTCAAATACCACTTGGAGCGGCACCATCGGGAGCGACAGAATGGAGCAGGACCACTCTCTGGGCAGGCTGCAAGTCAAGAACACAAAGATGAGACATCAAGTAAAAGTTCTGTGTTTATTAGACCAGATATATTGAGAGGAGCCTTCAAGGGGCTTCCTGGTATCGATTTCCGAAGCGGCATGGTCTCGCAACAGTGGACTTCAGGAATGCTGTCTTCTGGAGATCAGCAAGGACAAGCAACTGGCATGGCATCTGAAGTATCTTCTGAAAATATGAAGGGTTCAGACATATCTTCCAAAGGAACACATTTCACTGAACTTGGCCGTGCTTACCAGAACATGGTTGGGAATGGTGTGAACTTCCAAGGGTCTTTGCAAGCTTTCATGGACAACTTTGTCCTAAATTCTTTGAAGAAAGAAAAAGAAATGAAGGATAAAGCTCTCTCAGATCCACTTTCAACAAAAGCTCTGGGCTCAGATGGTGGTGAGGAAAAGATAAACAGCAAGTCCTCGCAGAGAAAAACAGAAAAGTCACAATATGAACCTCTTGACTTATCTGTAAGACCAGATGCAGCCTCCCTCCCAGGTTCATCTGTTACTGTACAAGACAATATTGCTTGGCATGGCTGCTTGTTTTGTTCCTTTACAACTTCATCTATGGAACTAATGGCTCTGCACCTCCAGGCCAATCACTTGGGCAAGGCTAAACGTAAAGACAACATCATAGGGAACAACAAAGACCAATCCAGAGAAGCTTCAGCCTCAGTTAACAAAGTAAGCTTGCTCCCCTCTTCTGTGCAGCCCAGCAAGGAGGCAGTGGTTTCAAACATGCTGAGCCAGCTGGACTCAGCTTCTGAGAAAATGACCCAAGGACAAAATAAAGAGACCCTGGGAGAGCAAAAGAGTGCTGCCTGGCCCAGCCACATGGAATCCACTTTTTGTAATTTTACAGCAGACTTCTATAAGCAGTTTGGTGTTTATCCTGGTGTTATTGGCACAGGAACACAAAATTCTTGCACCAGTAATGAATCTGAAATAAAAACACAATCTGAAGATGACCCAAATGCTCTGCTCTCTGACTCTGTAAATAAAAGTGCTACTGACGACCTTTCTGACATAGCTTCATCTGACGACATGGAATCTTCCAAGGAAGAAAACATTGAAGATGAGGACATTGACACAGAACCAGATATTATGAATAAGCAGTTGTCTGCCCTAAATAAAGAAAATAGTGAAGGAGGTGACAATATACAAAGTTCAACCACCTCACAGCCAACACAAGGGCTTGTATCGTCACTGCCACAAGCATCAGAAAAGCAGTGGCACAGTCAGAGTCTTCTGTCCTCCCATGAAACTGCACAAGGAGTGATGAAACCCGAACACGTTCAGGGTCCCCAGGTCTTGGAGAAGCAGATGAACATGTTGTCAGTCCTAAGAGCTTACAGCTCTGATGGCTTAGCAGCCTTTAATGGACTTACCAGTAGCACAGCAACTAGTGGATGTATCAAGAGACCTGACTTGTGTGGTAAGTTTTAGACTTTCTTTTGGACCATTTCAGAAAACACTTGTGCAGAATCATAAAGCTGCTCTTTCAGTATACTTAGTCATGTTTGTTAGTAATACATTTTTTTAAAATGTTAAACCCTGTGGGCCAAATTCTAGTCTTATATGTGGTCTACTCCATTGAAATCAGCAGTGCTGCATGCATATACTTACACAGGATTTTAGAAGGAACCTGCTTTTTAAACTAGAGTAGCGGCAATGTAGACTCTCTGTGCTAGTGGCATCTGAAGGGGATCCTTACTGCTTTAGCATACTCAAAGGAGGAAAAAGTTCTAAAAAATTTACATGGTAACTTGCAAACTTTTCAGTATTTCGACATAAGTAGGAACCCAAGAAAAACACTGGATGCTTTGCCAAGAAAACCTTGCTTTCTGTCTTTTTTTTTCTTTTTCTTTTGGGTTTCTTCAAACTGGGGTGTGTTCAGTTACTACAATATTAATGAAATCAAAGGCCAAGTGCATGGAATGCGTCTACCTGTGGTGAAGAACCCTTTTTTCCCCCCCTCTCCTATTTTTAAACTTTTTGTTTGTTTTGTTTTGCTTTTGTTTGTTTCAACAGCACACATACGGTAGTTGCCTTTGACCATTTTCACTATTGTAACTAGCAGTTGCACAAATTGTGATTTGCCTAATTGAGAATATGCCTCCAGGTAATTAAAAAAAACCACACCAAACAACAAAGCAACCTTTTACCCTTATTGTATTTGATAAAAATCAAAGTTTAATGTATTTGGAGCAAATGAGAATGAGGATTTTTTTTTTTCAGTTTATCTCCTATTTTGTCAGCATAGTTCTTCTTTGAAAGAGATTTTAAAGTGTAAATCCTTCAAAAGACAGTATCACTTTAAAAAGCAGAGTCAGCAAAGGACATAAAAACTTCTGCAATACTCATTTCACTTAACCTCCAAATTAATTAGAAAACTCACTGTCAGGGCTGAACAACCATAATAAAATGTATTCAAGTTAAATAAAAAACAGGTTTCCCTGGTTACGTTAAAGTTAGTGGGAGTTTTATTTGAATTTACTACGATAGTATAAGTGCTTAAAGCCATAACATTTTGTTCAGGCCCCCTCTCTGCTTTTCCAAGTGCTCTGATAAAAAAGTTTGATTTCTCCTCACAAAGTTCATCTCCCTTGAATTCTTAGAGCATTATGGCTTCACAATATTGCCATTACTTAAACTGAATTATCAACCAGGATGGCCTTACTCATAAAATGATGTGTCGCAAAGCACTAAGAACCAAATCAGATAGTTGCAGATGTTTCCAGATCCTTTCAAAATCAGCAGCTGCATTACTGATATTTTTAAAATAGTCGATCATGGATTTAATTTGCAGCTGATAAAGTCTTGCTTGGATGATTTTTTTTTCCTGTCTCCATTTGTGGAGTACAATCAATCTGTTACAAAAGAAAAAAAAAAAAAAAAACCACAGCAGAGAAATTACTTTCTAAACAAACAAGTGGAAACAGAAAAGGAAATCTAAGATTAGTTGTTTTGTACAAAACATCTTTATACTTCTTCCCAGACATATGATTTTTAAAACAAACAAACAAACAAAAAAAAAATCCAACCCTCTAACGTTATTATCGAAATGAGGTCATGTTACTTCCATTAGTTTTTTGTTTCATCTTCCAGTCAATTCAACAGACATTTTATGATGGCTTGAGTTTATATGATTTTAAAGGCCATATCTCTTTCACAAGCTCTGCCCAGTGATAATGGATTTGGTATGAAGAGGAAAAAAAAAACCAAAACCAAAAAACAATAGAAGCTTGTCTGTTCTACTTTTAAAGTCTTTCTTTAATTGGAAATGCAGTGCAACTCCTCCTTTCTCTCCCCTCCAAAAACAGCTTTTAAAAATGCTTCACTGACATTCTATTGAATATTTGCAGAATATAAGAATTCAAGTTGACTATTTAAATATTTTAATTTTTGTTTCTTGATATCTCATGGCAGAAGTGGGTGAGCATAAACACACTCTGGGACAGTAGTAATTCTTTAATTCGTTTGGTTTGGACATGGCCCATGTGAAAGTAGTGTTTCTGGGGAGTTTTCAGTTTCTCAGTGGCGTTTTATATTGTGAAATCACACTTCATCTACGTGTGCTAGTGCGGGGAGATCTCACCTGATGTTTCTGCACTTGCAGATTAGCCATCAGGAGCACCCTGTTCCTTTATTAGCCTTCGTTTCCTTTTGCACAAAGCCTGTCATGGTTAGTCATGATTACTTTTGTCTCTCCTACTGCCTGAGCGATCAGAAAACTTGAGACCTAACTTTAGTACCCAATTCCAGGGCATGATTCCTGTGTTCCTTTTGGGACAGTCTGTTTGCCTTTCTTTCTGCAGCCAGTGATGTGTGGGTTGTTGACATCTCAAGAGAACAGTGATACACTTGATACAGTCCTTGCAAAATCAAGAGTGTGGTGCTCCTTCTGCAGTCGGAATATAGTGGAATTAAAAATGAAATAAAATATCTCAGTTAGCTCAGTTAGCTGAGATTGCATCTTTGATTGGCCACACTAATTGAGTTACATTTCTGGCTGCAATAAAAACAAGCTGGGATTTTCAGTGATCCATGTGGATCATTTTTAGTTGGCAGATTTTACTTTAAGATAATAGGTCAATTTTTTAAGCACAAATCTTGGCACAAGAAGGGCTTCATTTCTAGACAATGCCTCCAAGTCACACTGTCATTTTGGGAAGTCACCACACATGGTGAGGAAACAGTCCTCTGTTTCCCTGTGTGTTGAATGAGAGAAATAGATGATGTACACATAATTCATTTATGCTCCTTTCACGCTTCTGGCTGTAGGGATGAAAGCCACAGTTAAGAACGAACCACAATTACTGCATAATACAGAAATTTCCATGTCAAAATGCTGCTGAGAAAAATCCTAATTTTTTGCAGTATTTCATCTTATATAGAAGGATAAGGAGGGACAAGAAGAAAGAAAAAAATGCCATTAATGAGTTTAGAGTTACTTCTGACCTGTACTTGGGTTTGGAGTCTACATCTACCGTGCCTTTTCTTTGCTGCTTGGCAGCCAGTAGCCCAACGTGGAAGGAGAGCCCAGGCCAATGGCTCTGTGTCTTGGTAGCTGTCTTGAACATCTTCGTACTCTGCTTTCAGAGCTATTTTTTCATTCAAGAAGTTATATTTGGAGGTTCTAGACCTACTTGGTATTTAAGTTTTGGAAGATCTGTTTTCCTTTCAATTTATACTGCTCTTCTCTGCTTGTGTTCCCATATACATGTAGTTGTACTGCAATAATGTTCTTCCTCCTGCTCCAAGTCATTAATTAACATGTGATTTGCACAGCATCTATTTATGACAAAACTCTTTTAATTCTCTTTCTCCTCTTCTTTAATTTTTTCCTGCTTTGTGGCTAAGATGGTAAAATGTCTCTGCTTGCATTTTCTGCTTGGGAGGTACTTAGGCTTTTGAAAGGGCTGGTGGGCTACAGCACTATTGGCCAGAGATAGTCCTGGGCATTAGCTGGCCACTTAATGGGTTAGTGCTACGGAACCCACACTTAATGATGTCCAAAAAGGGTTAGTTCCATGTTAGCTCTATAAATCTAATTTGCTTCCATTCATCCTTGCTTTCCTCTGCAGTTAGTGCTGTTTTCTCCTGCATAGGCTCCACCCCATTATCACTCCTTTCACTGTATGAAAACAGGGCAGCACCCTTCTGACGTGTGCATAGCAGCTTTGGAGTTTGTGTCCTGCAAATGGCTGAGCACTTTTCAGTTTCCTTTGAAGCAGAAACATTGCACAGAATTATTAAAATGTTCAGCATTGTAACTTTCTGAAATACCTTCCAAATGTGGAACTGCAGCACAGACAAGAGGGCTGGGCAAGGGGAAGATCGATTGTGGCAGATTATTACAGCTTTATTGTCACATAATTATAGTGCTCTACCCCAATGTTTAAATAGTGAATTTTGTTGTTGTAAATTGCTTATTGCCACAGGTGTCAAACCCGAAAAGATTATAATGCTAACCCCTTCAGAACTACCACCAACACATGAAATACAGAAAGAGATTTTTAATTGTTTGTGGTGGCTTCACTTGAATCCTTATTGCAGCAGCTCTTTTAAATTATACAACCCATATTAAACCGAAGCAAAAGACATGCCACATCCAAGCTGTAGGACAACTATGAGGCAATGGAAGGTCATCCTATGGTTGCAGATTGTAAGACTCTTGCCCATCTGAAGTGTCTTGTAATGCACATTTTGTTCTGATCTGCAGATCAAAGAGTAACCAGAATATTCTTTTCCTTCAAGGCAGAATGAAATGATATGGAAGTTTTACTGCAGACTTTTCTTTACCCCATTATGATGATTTCGAAGAGGTTTCGTTAGTTTCAGTTAGGAGGTCCAAGACCTGCTTTTAGTGTATGAACTGTACTGCTGAAGAGAGATTAGCACCTCAGCCCCACGCCTGGGTTTCAGCCACGCTTCTGGATGTCGCAGTGCCATTTGCATGGCAATATCAAACCAAACTCATATGGCTTGCTTCCTTTTTTTAATTAACTGGGAATGCCAGTGATCCAGTGAAGTTTGTGTTGCTGGATAAAAGGGCTGGTCTGTGAATAGCATTGTATTTGCCAAATGGTTCACTAGTCATTTCAGTACAAACAAATGGATGGTGTCTGTAAGTCTGCAAACACTGTTGACATTTAGCCTTGTTTATGTTACTTTCCTTTTGCTGCATATTTTTGGCTAGAAAAGATACTGTCTGAATCAACATTGACTTCCTAAGCAGAAGCTAAGGACCCAGTCTTGCATCTCTCATTCTTGATGAGCGGGACTACTTGCGTGACTAAGGATTGCAGAATCAGGTCCTACATTTATTTGACTTTAAATTTCATTGCTATATTCATGTAATTTAATTTGATTGTATTTTGTTGTATCAGAAATCATTCAGGTTATAAGTTTGGTATCACTGTTTTGTTTACTGTTGAAAACTTTTCTTTCTCACCATTTCTCATATTGCAGTTTAACATTCCCATCCCGTTTACGTTTCTGGAAATTAACCCCTGAAATATCTGATATAGCTGAGTGCTGAAGTACCTTCTATTCCCAGTGAAACTGGAGGCATTCAGTCCCTCCTAACACCAGATCTGAAAGGAGGATTGTGTTTGCAAAAGGAGGCCTTGGTATGTGCCTTGATTTCAGACATCAGTGACCAGCCGCAACAAGGCAAATCCCTAGCACAGAAAGGCTTTTCTTTTCTTTGCAGAGACAAAATAATGATGTAAGCTTAGAGAGCTGTATGATTTTACTCTTAAGTTTCATCTCCCAAACAATATATTCTTATTGTTTTTGTCATATCCAGGTAAATTTTCAATTATAATTTAGGATTAGGCAGAAGCATAGAGATGTTTCCAGGTCTTTCCAAAGTGAGACAATGCTCTGGTTTGTGTTTTGGTTCAGGAGTATATATTCTTGTGTCTGAGGTATAGTATTTCCTATAGCTACTCATAAACATGAACAATTTAGACATCCTTGTAAGTCAAAACTAAGTGTATTATTAATATCTATTACGAGGCAAATTTTAAACAATTAATTTGACAGCAATTATAATTTTCTGTTACGAGCTTTCAGACATAAATAACCAAATTCATCTTTGTAATCTAAGGAACTTAGGATATCTTTATACAGAGATGACCTTGTTATGCACAGTATCGCATATCTGAAATTTCTGAGGTTTGCTCCCACCTATCTAGATACCTGTAGTACCAGGGATAAATAATTACCTGAGGCTTATTAATTGTTCCAGCAAACAAAAAAATATATACCTTAAGTGTAAGCATTAATATATGTGTACACAATACATCCCAAATATATAACAAAACATCACGCTAGTACAAAAATAGAGGTCCTGAATATGTTCTGTTATTTATGTGTTTGGCAAGCTTAGGGAATGGACTTTAGTATGAGTGAAAATTCTCTTTAACGTTTTTAAGGTTATTTATTGTCATTTCTATTTGAGTTTTTAATGGTCCTGTATTTTGTAATGCTTTAGCAGGAAAAAAAAATACTGTAGTTATCTTTTTTTTTTCATATTCTTTAAGCAATATTTCTAGCTTAATATATTGTGCCAGATTTTCCAATATTAACCAAGGAAGACAGTAAAATTCAATGAACAGCACTCTGACATCCACAATTTAAAACCTGTGATTGAAGTGAAATGTGTAAACTTCTAGTGGGTTATCCTGTGCTTTGGAATAGAGTATTGTTGGAAGTAATTAGAAAATATATTAAGGTTTCCTGGTAATGAAGGTATGTAAGTTTTAATAATTGTTGCTTTCTGAATAAGTGTCAAACTATATCTTTAAATGTATATGGAGTTACAAGTTAGGTCACTTCTGAATGGAATGTAAAACAATACTAAAATGCTTCAATAACTTATCTCAGTGTTGCTAATAAAAAAAAAAGCTGTTAACCATTAGTGCAGTTTTGAGTCATTTTGTTAATTCATTCAAGAAAACTCTTGAGAAACTGTTGTACCTGTTGGTAGACCAAAGACCACTCATGCGATCCACAGTTTGGTGCTTTGAGAGGCAAACTCTGCAAAGCTGCTTGTTGGCCTTGTAAAGGAGATTTACTAAAAATGCAGTCAGAATTCTAAGTCTTTGGAACACTACCATGTATAGTTAGGCAGGTACAGAAGTTGGGGTGGGGAAGAGTGGGCGTTAGATTTGTTTCCTCTTAAACAGAAAAGAGCTTGGGAGTGATGTGGGACTTGTTTCTCCTCTGTCACTGTTAAAATCCAGCTGAATTTTTTATGGAGGCCACTGGGTTAAAAATGAGAAATGTGGGGTGGATTAAGTGTGTAAGTATTAGTGCCTGGGTGCTTGGCTAGGGTGAGATGCATATTTGGGTCTCATTCTGCAGCTGGAACTATAGTCTTAGTGAGTCGTGTATATGATGTCTATCCCAAGGAGAAATACCAGGAGCATATGGCCCATGAGTGATCTTTCTTGCCTAGCTTTACATTGTTACAGTCCTCAGTACTGTGGATAGCACTGAACTCTCCTCTCTGTTTCCCATGGAAAGAATATATGATGAGCATCCTAAGATCCTCAGATCCAGGCATGATGCACCTGAGATAAAGCAAGAATAGGATAACAAGAAACCAGTTGCATTGGTCCCAGTAATATCGGTCAGGTGTGTGGACAGGGCCCATAAGAGGTGGCCTGTTGTTCAGTGCACTGCTGAGTACGCAATGGAAGCTAAAGCAAAGCCATGACCAGGGCTCCCAGTGTTACATCTTCATTAGTGCTGTCAGTTTTGAATAGCACATTGGTACTTTTTATTTATTCCACCAAAACACCATGAGTCAGGACCTGACATTTTACTGTTCTGTGTCATACTGAGAAAAATCTGTAGTTCAGCAGTAGGACAATTATATTATTTTGGAAGGGCTAGAAATAATACAGCATTTGTGAGACAACTGTAACATTTATCCAGACTCAGTGTGAGATTGTTCTTCCTTTTGTTTGGAGAGCACTTCCAAAAAAATACCAACTAGGAGCAAAGGGAAAAAAAGACAAGAAAAAGTGGCAATTTTATGAATCCATTTAACCCTCATAGGGTGTAATCTCATTTTATGTAATACCATTGGCTGTTACATGCCTCAGCTTCTATGCAGTGGGCTGTGAATATAGTCCTTATTGTCCAGTGGGCAATATGACTAAGGAAAAAAGATCTCTGTGATACAATGGGCCATTTGTCTGAACAGTGTACCCTAAGGTCCATAACATGAAATCTAAAGTTGTGATTATACAGCTGCAGTCACACCACTCAAGTGAAGGCTGTGTCAGCACTTGTATTATATAAGAAATCCTGTTTTCAAGGGTTTGTGAGTCATTTTCAAAAAATCATTTCTCACTAAACAATTGTTCTGGTTGTTCTAAAGCAGTGTCTAGGTACAGTCCTTTCCCTAGTAGGACTTGGTCATGTCTTCTACAGTATGCCCTGTCTTAACTTGGCAGTTAATTTTGCTGATGAATGTATCTTTACCTATCTAGGAAATTACTTAGAAGGTTTGGGGAGGTTGTTTATTTTTATTAATGTTAAACCATGAACTCGTGGGGAAAAAATCCAGAGTGGGTAAGGTCTTCTCTAACAAGGATAATAATTAAACTCACCTTTCTCAGAAATTATAAAATTAGAATTTGTTTCCCAGTTTGTTATCCCCAGTGTTGATCTAAGCTTTTTGATCTGAACATTTCCTTAGAAGACTCAGTCACACTTTTATTGTTTGAGATACCTTGACACTGAGCCTTTCAAACTTAAAGTGACTTTTATTGCCATTCAAAGCAGCCACACATTTGCTGGCAGGGAGCAAACAGGAAAGAGGTTTATTTACAACAGCACCACAGAGGTGAACCAGGAGCACTACGCATCCCTCCCACACACATGAAAATGGAGTATACTTAGGATTGAGAGCAAATACCAGAAACCACAACTTTCCTACTACGTGGAATTTCTAGATAGGTGTGCTGGATGCAAGTGACTTCAGCTCCCTGCCTGGAGCATTGCCATTTATAAGCAGGTGTTCCTGAAGCCACCCCCATGTCAGGCATTTGCACCCAAGCCTGCTCCATTGTCTGTGGAGTCAGACGCAAGACAGCAAGTTTCTTTAAGCCGATCTTCTCTGATCAGAGGCATCTGTAGAGCCATTCCCTGCATAAAACAGCCATTGTTCAGCTTGCAGAGCAACAGTGGGGTAGAAAATAGCATGCCATGCTGGGGATCAGAGAGGGAATTGTTCCTTAATTATCTCTTACTGAAGGAAAAACCCAAGGCATATCCCGATATGTGCCATGAACACCAGTCTTTTAACTGTGATTTGGGGAGGGGGGCTCACATTCAGAAGCTAGCAGCCCTTGCTCCTCCTCCAAGTCTACCTGTGATTCACTCACTGACCATGGGAAAAAGTTAAGTTTTCCGCTTTGGATCGTCCATTGTGAAATGGAAAATAATAGTACTTATCTCCCTGGTAGGAGTGCTGTGAGGACAAATGAATTAATTAATGTTTGTAAAGCACTTTGAAGATGAAGAACATTATATAAGTCCTCAGTGTATAAATGCTTCCTTCTCTGATATAACTACAGTAAGCTATAAAAGTTTATTGATGAAAATAAATGCACATTGAAAACATGTGTTGGGTGTGTATATCCTTTCAGCATCCCAGCAGTGTTCGTGAGCCCAGCTCCCTGAGCAGCATGGTGCAGCCATCCTGGAGCTGACACCTGCCTTCAGCCTCAGCCTCTCCCTGTGCCCAGCAGCCAGTGCTCGGGGGGTCTCTGCACCTGTAGGAGCTTTGCCATATTTTGACTTTCCACCATGTCCATGAATTTTGACTTTTCAGAGTGCCAGCTGGGTGGATGTGCTGTTTTTGAGCACCGCTGCCAGCCCCAACCATGTTGTGGAGCCATGCAGCACCGCTGCCCGAGGCAGGCCAAGGCTCAGCAGTGTCCAGTGGGTTGCTTGGCCCACAGCCCAGCGCCAGCCTGCAGGTCCTTCTTTGCCTGAGCAAGCTGGCCCATGTCAGGAGCGAGGACCTGCCACGCTGTCTTGCTGCAGTTTGTCCTTCCATCCTGAGCGTCAGCGAGATGCCCAGTGCTCAGTATCCACAGTGCTCAGCAAGTCCCAGCATTCCTGTTCACACTCGGTGACCTGGTGCCTGAACTGGCTGTTGTCTGCTCTTTAATTGGATGGCAGTGGCCTCAGTTTGCTACTTGTCAGGTAAATTTTTTATTGCTTGCCTTTCAACATTATCATCTGAAATTAGTCCTTGCTGCTTTGCCTTTTTTTTTTTTTTAAATTATTTTATTCAAGCCAGCAAGTGCATTTGATCCCAAACAGCTCATGTGTAACAAGGCAAATTAAGAAGATACAGGAAGGAAAAAACAACACGTAAGCCATATAGAGATGTGACATTTATGAAGAGAGACATAAGAGAAAAGGTTTGTGCATTGAAATGAGCAGGTGGAAGGTGAAATTCAGGATTTCTCAGGTGCAATCCTCTGTTCACAGCTGCCACATATATCAGTTTATGTACCTTATGAGAAAGGACCATGTTAGCCCTAACTGTGTCTTTTTTCACTTGCCCCTTTGTGCAGCTAACCCTCTTCTGGTCTGTGCGCTTGGTTTACATTTAAATCCTTTCAGATCTTCCTGGAAAACTGGTTGCTGGTTTATCCTGCCAGTTAGAGTGCAGAGGAGCACAGTGGGCTGCTCCTGGGGGTGCAGATACTGTGGTAGAGGCTGACGAGCCCTAGGCCCCGCTCCCTGCAGTGGACAGCTGAGGGCTCTGCTCTTTCTGCTGAGAGTTTAAAGAGGGTAACAGCTCTTGCCCAGCACAGCCTACTGCAGTGCCATGTTCACCCAGATGCCAAAAGGTCCAAAATATATCACTGGCACAACCAAACATCCCCAAACTCTGACCCCCACCCACTGGGGCTGCTGTTCTTTCCATCCCCTACCACAAGAACTATTTAATAACACAAGGGCTTATGGATGTATTTACTAGTGGTTATATAACTCTGTGTTGGGGGGGAAAAAAAAAAAAAAAAGAATCATGAAAACCTAACAGAAAACCTTTCCCAAAGGATAGAGGTGGGAATCCCATTAACATGATGGGTCCCTCTTTAGTTGCCAAAATGATTGACAGCTGGATAGGTTTAGAAGATGAAAACCATGCCATGGGGGACAGAGCAGGGAGGGGAGGAGGCCAATCAGTTGAATAAAAAACTGATCGTCAGCACTGGGGAAGGAGAAAACCAGCACTCCCACTAGAAAAATCCTCACCCTCTGCTCCCCTACTGTTTGTTTGGGGAAAATGCTTCAGCTTAATCAGAATTATTTACAAGATAATAGTCCATTGTTTGTAGTAAGACAGATGCTGTCTGTGGGAATTTGGTGGTTTATGCTCTATGCATTACAGTACCATTGCTGTGTACAGATGGGATCACAGTGGTATTGTTGTTATCCACTTTTTGGAAATTTGGAGGATCCTTAAATAGAAAAAGAAAGAGTTTTCTCAGGCCAGGATTTCTCTTAAGGCAGAATTGTTGTCATATGTGGGAAAAGAAGTGGACGTGGTGGAAGCACTTTGCTGAGACCGATAGTATGAAGTGTCCCTAGGCTGCCTTGGTGGTGGTGGACATTAACTCAACACACAGATGGATCCTGCATCTTTCCAAAGGGCAAGGAAATATGTTCTGGTGGAGTATGCTGGTGTGCTTCCTCCTTTGCTGCTGGCTTGCAGAGTTAGCTGTTTAGAAGGTGCTATGAAAGGTACAAAAGCATGTCTGTGCAAGAGTAGGGTAATTCCCATTGGGTGATCATGCTCTGGTTGTGTGGCTGCAACGTGTTGTGTTTCCTGCTATCCTCCCCATGCTGCAAGCTAAACACTGACCACATCTGTTTCACCTGAAACTTGTCCTTACTGGTTTTGTGAGTGAAGCTGTGGGGAAGGAAAACTACTTGGTCACTAGGCTCATGCTGAAAATTACCCACTAAAAACACAAAGAGAAAAATGTTTAGAAGATAAAAAGATTATTTTTAAAAAATTGTTTAATTCCAATAGGAACTATTTACTATAAGTATCCTCTTCTACCCCAAGCAGAAAATTCAATGTGGAGGCCTAGAGCCTGGCAAAGGGGAAAAGGCTGTGACATCTGGGTGGGTGACCCTGTGCCACATAAGAATTGCTGCATCCAGGAAGAGCAGGGAGCTCTAGTGAGACCAGTATAGACAGCTTTCTCCATCAGTATGTCCATCTCACTTTCTGCCTGGCTCTGTCTCAGCGAAGCTCAGGGGACAGAAGCACCCACAGTGCATTCAGGTGTCTCTCGGATGAGAGGGTAATGTCAGTGTCACGCAAAGCTCTGCAGTACACTGCTTGTCTCAGGAGCAAATCCCGCCTTACAGAAGCCTGTGAGATGAGCAGTTCCTCCAGAGGTCACTGTGCTTTGGAGCAGGACCTGCAAGCAAGGTGCAGGATAAGGGGGTGGAAGGGTGTCTGGGTGGGTGTGGGTGTATGTGTGTGTGTGTGTGTGCATGCACTTCCTCTCTGAAAAGATCTGCTTTTGGTGTGCAATAGCTCACATATTACCTCAGCAGAGACCAGTGTGCACCAAAGGCGACCAAGAGACGACAAGTCACCAGAAAGGTTCCAGAGGGGATTGTGAGCATCCGCGTCTGGTATCCCAAGATCCATTAGCTTTCAGGTAAAACAGAAAACATCTTTGCTGTGTGCAAGATAATTAAGCTGTCTCTTCATCACTGCAAAATACCTGAGTTCCCCCAGAGAAAGCAGAGGGCCTGGGTACAGGGAATGAGAAAGGGAAGGGCAAGGAGTGGCTGATTGGTAGCTTTTGGGGGTCTGTGTAGCTGTTGGAAATGGGTTTCCAACATCAGCATGTTCTCTTCTGGGTTGGCTCCCTCCGAAATGAATTATGGGAGGAGGCAGCTCCCTTTCTCTGGGTTAAGTGAGCTGCCAGGGCTGGAACACATAGCATCGGATCATGAGTGGAAACAGTTTTGCCCAAGAAGAGGGATCTCCTCTGGCTCATGTGAAACACAGCTTTCCAAGAATGTCCTCAAAGGGTTAGACTGGCACAGAAGCTTGCCATTCGTGACTGATTTCATTTTTCCTAAGTGACTCCAGTGGGGTCTGTCCAGGGAGCGCCAAGTTTTTTCCTGCAAGTCAGCATTTGTTTGCAAAATTTTAATTTTGTATTTCCTGACATTTAAACTTTTCAGCCTAATGTTCTAATAAAGATTCTGTCCTCCTGTCTAAATAAAGCTTCGTTCTAATGAGGACACCATCCATCTCTCAAGATGGAGTAGTAACGACTTCCAGCCTAAGTGTAATTTTAGCTAGGCTCCCTTCCCCACCCTCTTCTCCCCACAGCTTTTTACTCAAGGTGTAAATTATCTGTTTTGGACCAAAGTTGTGCTGAATTTCAGTTTGGGTGAAGTGACTGAACTGTTGTATGAGCCTCTGCTTTCTCTCTGAAGAAGGGGATTTTACTCACTCCCAGTTGTGTGTTCAGTGCCTGCCTATTTGCGATTTCTGTTCGTAAGGCTGTGGGTTTTCATGCAAATGATTTTCTGTTTGAGTTATTGGAGTAGGGAGGTTGTGGGAGCATGCCAGTGTCAAAGGTTGTTGCTTGAATGATAATTAATAACATTATCAGACTGATTATGTGTTCAGATGTCCAGAATCAGGAGTGAATTGAACTTGTTAAATTTAATTCCTACCTCTGAATATCTGATGGTTTCCTGTGGCTGGTGTGCTCACCAGTGTTGTATTTGCATAAATGACAAAACTAGGAATTTGAAAAGGCAACAACTAATAAGATTTTCTGAAATTCTGGGCTCCTGGTGCTCATGGGTCTTCTCCTGCAGCACCTTGGCTCTGCGAGCTCTCACCAGGCTGAATAATGCGTGGATCGGGTGCAGCATATGTTTATAGACCCTGGTTTCACTCTGTCAGCTGCTGACTGAAACATCAAGGCACTTGAGATTGGAGATTATGTCTTTTAAGGTCCCAAAGAGCGCTTCACATGCGACTGATTGCCTCTGTCAGAGGCAGGAGAGCTAGGTCCCACCTCGGTGGGTGGGATCTGAACTCATGCTTTCAGAGGTCAATAACAGGGTTTTTAGACCTTTGTGCCTCTCGGTCCCTTATAGCCAGACCTTTTCTGTTAAAACTGTTTAAATTACAAACCAGTAATAAAAGGATCATATGTGTTTCCCACTGAACAGGTTCTTTAAGGCTATTATGATAATTAAAAACATATGGTGCCTACACGAGTCAGAGGGAAACCACAGATGTACAAATTAGGTATTATATAAGGTTTTTCTCTTTTGCCCTTTCAGAAACAACAAGCCAAAGAAGTACAAAGAGATAAAAACAGTTTTGGGTTTTTGGTTTGGGGTTTTTTGGTTCTTGGTTTGTTTTTTTTTTTTTTTTTGAGATAGGAGTTAGCATTTTGAATTTTTAGTCATGAAATATGTAAGCCTCCTTTCTTACACATAATCAGAGCAAACTCTTTCTAATACACAGGAAGGAAAACCAGTAGCTAAGACTGCAGTATTTATGGAAGGAATAAGGAAACACTTTGTTTCATACAAGTTATTGGAGACCAGGAAACCTTTTGCATTTTTTATGATGTTTCCCTGCACAGACACAAAGGATTATATTTATTAAATATTGAATTATATTGAAATTGGATTGATGCAGCCAAAGAAGGACATTTCTATGTATTCAATTTTTTCCTCCTTTTAAAAAAGGGAAATGCACTAATATTGATTGCAGTACAAGTAGTCATTTGTTTTAATTTAAAAATATAGGATTGATTTTGAGAAGGTGATAAATACTGCTAATAAAAAAATTCAAAATGGGGATTTATAATGATTCTCTGTTAAGTCAATGGTTTAGTGAGGCTAACTTATAATAAAAGAAGCGACGTGCTGAACTATCCATAGCTAATGGGTTATTTGCCATTTGCTGGCACTGCAAACTTTCCTTGGTTTGCTTGGATCCTCTTACAAAAGGTAAAATTTATATTGTCTAATGTGCCTCACTCCTCATTTTGTGTTTCTTGTGATAAAAGTAGGCAGCTGAGTGTCTGCTAGCTAGCCATGGCGCCCCCTCCATACAGAGGCATGAAGCCTAGCTCATAGAGCGGCCAGATGCAGTTGTGGCTGAGCTAGGTCTGAAATTGGTAGTTCTGGCTCTCAGCTTCTGCAATGGTACAATACAGCTCCACAGGTTTCGGAGTCTCTCAGCCTTGGTACAGGTCTTTCCTTGTGGTTTGAGAGATGGGCAGGTAGCCGTTGCCTTTTGCTCCATGGCTTACACAGCACCAGCATCTGTCTGGCACCTTGCCCTGTGTTGAGTGCAGGAGACTTTCCCCTTCTCACCTGGGACTGTTTGGGGCTTGGTGCCTCCTATAAGGCACCTGCAAGGGGTGGGGTTGCAAAAAAGTCTTCTGTTGTGTGCTATGCCAGGGGTGGACAGGGAGCACACCACCTGCATGGAGCACTGCAGACTAAGGGATGAAGGACTCGTTGGTTCTGTGGCAGCAGGGCATGGAGACCATCCTGACACCTCTGTTCGTGGTTGGGCTTGTTTCTGTCCTACCATGGTAAAGGGGGTGCTGTCAGCCCACCAACCACAAGAACTGCACCCTGCCTGCACCAGCCCTTGCTGCAGTCAGCTGGTGGAACTCAGACCAGGGGACACTGTGTCTTGTCCTTGGCAGTGCCTGTCCTGGGCAGGTAGCCTGTATCTGCAGCGGGAATCTCATTCCAAGGTGCAGCTGAGTGTTTGGAGGCCTTTTGCTGTGTTCACTGAGGTTCCATTCTGTCTTTTAGCAGAAAGTAAAGAATTGGGGGATTTGTTTCTATATCCCCTCCAAAGAAATTTTTAGAAGTGGAAAAAAAACCATCTGGGGGAACAGGAGTGGGAGAAGCCTGATGCTAATACTCCAAGTTTGCAGGAGCGGTGGCTGAGCAGGCATTTCTGAAGAGAGGCTTTTCTTTTATTGAGTGATAGCAAACTCCATGTTATTTCACATGTAGGTATTACCATTTTAACTTTTGCTGAGGTAAAATAACACCTTGTCACTCAGTGCAAATACCAATCACAAAATGAATTAATTGTAATAACTGTTGTCAACAGAACAAAAGACTTGTTGCTTTCCTAAGCAGATTTTGGTGCCACTGATAACTATATACAGAGGTTCCCATTGGGCTCATTCAGTGTAGGTAGTCAGAACATAATTTCATCTGTCTTTCTCTGTTCTTTGTTATAAAAGTCTCAGAAATTAAGTTAAAACCCTGTATTTTTTTTCCAATGTATTGCTAAGTATACACTTTGCCAGTGCTTACAGTATTTTTTCCCTAAACATTTTTACTAGTTAATTAACACTTTTTTTTCCTTTTTCTTTCTTTCTTTCTTTCTTTCTTTTTTTTTTTTTTTTTAAATGTGTGTGTGTGAAATTTATTTAACAATTAACAAACAATCTGCAGAATCTGTTTATTCACCTTATGCCATGATGGACAGTTGCTTTCAGAGAAAGTATGGGTAGCTTTTCTTTGCTAAACAAAATTTACTTTTGCTAATGTTACTTCTTTAGCCAGTCATCTTTATCCAGAGTGAACAGTGCTATCCCAATAGATGGGTGAGCTTTCCTTTGAAAACGGGGGAAGAAGGGAAAAAAAAGTAGCCAAGAAAAGCAAAATTCTTCATACTTGTGCTAACCACAAATTTATTCAAGTTTGGGGTGAGGGGGAGAACTAATTAGCTAATTTCACAAAGGAGCCTCAGTACAGCAGGAATCAGTGCCAATATGCTATACTCATTTTGCATGGCTGTTTAGCTTAATAATCAAAAATACTATGGCATATCCTTTATATTTCACTGCAAATGCTGTGTATTTTCTTAAAGAGACATGCAACCTTGGACAGTCATGGAGACCACTGCCACTAGAATAAAAATACTCAGCAAAACTGACCCATAGAGCAATCAAAGGTCCATTTTGCATCCTTATTTGACAGACTATGTGTTTTACATTGCCTCGCCCCACTTCCCTTTCAAAGCATACCAACAGGCTTCAGTACTCTTTGCCCTCCTGGGGAGCAGAATCACAAACTCGGATAAAATACATGGAAAATTCATTATCCATGCATCTTCCCCCTGAAATAAAAAAACACAGTACAGAAAAACATCCCATGTCAAAGTCTGCCTGGGGAAGGCTCCCTGGCCTGTGGCTGGAGCAAAGGGCTGAGAGGGTAACGAAGCACCGATGGAGCAGCCCTGCATCATTGTTACCCGAGCACTGGGTTCCTGCTGCTCTCATCTCTTGCTTGATTAAACCAGGGTGCATTGCTGCCACAGCACCTTCTTTGCAAAAAATCAAGAAGCACCTTGGAACCACAGCAAGAATTTGCTAAATCCTTCTGTTTGGACACAGCGGGAGGGGGCAGGAGAGTCAGGAGTCTGGTTTCCTGGGCTTTGTAGTAGGTAGTGCTATTGCCACACCGCCTTGACACAGGGAATTTCTGTGATTTCCCCTCAAACCCTTTGCTGTCAATAACATTTGGTCTATCTTGTTGGCAACTACTGCATCTTCAGCCACCAGTCGGCCAAATGTTCCTGCTGCTGTAGGAACTTGTTTTTCACATGGGCAGAACCACTCCACAGTTGCAGCAGAGCATCCCTCAGTTGTAGCACAGACTTGTGGTGCTGGGGGAAGGACCTGATCACTCAGCACTGGAGTGGTGACAGCTACACCACATTGGTTCTTGCACTCTGCTTGGCTTTTTATTGTTATAAGCAAAGAGTCCTGAATGTGCCTAAGTGTTTTTTAACTCTTGTGTACTTCCTGTGGCAGAGGGGACTGGAATATCCATGACAATGCAGTTGTGCTGGAGTTCGAGTGGTTTTATTCCAGCAGCCTTAGACCAAGGCTGTGGTTGCTCTTGCATGGATGTACAGGGACCTGGAGAGGCTTGTGCAAGAGTCCCTGCAGGTTCAAGCATTTATCAGAAAGAAGCAGCTCAGGGAAGAGACTGCTTCACGGTGCCTGGAGCTGTTGTGGTTATGGTCTTTGGGCTGGGATATTGGGCTGGTGTGCTGCATTGATTTTTCAGGCATCCTGGAAGCAGCCCACAGCCAATGCTGCCCAAGTTCATTCCACCTCTGTCATTGCTCCTCCTTTCTGGTTTAGAGCTTACCTGCAGAAGTAACATTTTAGATGGAAGGAGAGACTTGGAAAAAAGTGGACTAGTACCTTCACCAAATTATAGTGCCATGCAGCAGTGGGGACAGCCACTCTGCTTGGGATGCAGCAACTGTCATTGTATGGACATGTGGGGTGCCTTCAGGAAAGCTCAGTGTTGAAAACCTTGGGTCAGGCTTGACTCGGGCAGCTACAAATGGGCCAGGAGAATGTATCCATTCCCCTCATGCCAAGCCTGGGAGTGTGAACTGTGTAAGACAGTAAGGAGGGAAAGAGCAGTGCTCCTTACCCTGCTGTTTGCTGCCTCCCCTACAGTCACCCATTTATATCCCAGTAAATCTGCTTGAAAACTGGAAAATACTCCCAGTCCCCCATATAACATCATCACCTATGCTGACCGGTGCTTTTTTGGTGTTGTATCTTGGCTGTCACATTCTTTCTCCAATGTTGCTTTGAGGCACGTTAACATCAGCCTCCCTCCATGGCTGCAAGTTAGGGTGCTTCAATCAGAGCCCCAGCCCTGACCAGGAGCTTTCTTCAGCAGTGCCCGGCAGTTCTGGTGACTAGCAAGATGGAGACCTGCAGAGCATTTTGTTGTCAGCAGGACTGGTCTGAGATTTGCTTCTCAGCCATCTCTGTTCCTTGGGTTGGCTTTTTTTTTTTTTTGTTAGTTTGTTTCGGTTTGTTTTGTTTTGTTGTTATTGGTGGGTTTTTTTAAGGTTTTCTCCCTTTTTTTCTGCTCCTCTTTGGATGATTAACTGTGAAAAGAAGCGTTTCTCATTTCTGCAAGCCACTCCTCTCCCTGCTTCTTGGCACTAGTTGCTAATCAAAACAGGACTTTGATAGCCAAATGGCATTTGGCTGAGCCAAACACAGAGCTAGACATACAGGCTTCTTGTGATCAAGCTCTTTATTAATGTGAGGTTTAATGCAAGTTCATTTGCAGTGTGGGGATCCAACGGTAAATGTTCAACAGTTAATTCTGTAGCACTGTGTTTTATTCAGCACAAAAATATTTCAGGGTATGAAAAATCAGTACTCTGCTTAGGAGTGATGTATCAAAGCATTAAAAAATCTGGGTTTGTCTGTTTTTTCTTCCTTAGCTTATGCTTTTAGGCTTAGTTTTTATTGTTTTGTTGTGGGTTTTGTTTTTAAAATCAAACCCATTTCTAAAGTTAGAGCAAGTGTGGAGTCCTAAACTAGTCCACTTTTACAGTATTTGTGTAATTCACATTCACATAATACCAGAATTTTCTGAGACACATTTTGGGGAAATTTATAAAATAAATATGCTTCCTGGCAGAGACCTTGTACGCCAAGTTTTAGCCTGGGCTGCATTTTTACAGCTGAGTTATAAACCCCAGAAAAACAGGATTTATAATGGAAACGCTGACACAACCTTAACCATAGCAGTGCTATCTGGTGCCGCTATAATATACTGTACGAAGAAATCAGTTCATTAGTTAGTTATAAACAAAGGACAGAGATAGTAAATTACAGTAGGTATTTCAGCAGTTTTCTATATATTTACGACACAAAAATATGCAGCTGCATTTTATTTCTTGAGACAGTATTTAAGGATTTCAGATTTAATACACATTAGTTTGGTTATGCACATGGTGCATTTCAGTCTTGCTGTTCCCTCTTGTAGTTTTATTCATGGTATTTTCTTCTTTCTCTGTTGCTCATTAGAAAAATGTTAAAAATCCATTTTCATCTGATTAATAATAAAGCTGATCACATGTAACCTAATTTTCATTCACTGCTGCCCCTGTCTGTGGAGTCATATACAAAGTGACCTTTGAATCACCACTGGGCCCATAAAGCACAATAAGCACCATTGTCCTGTCAAAAATTGAAGATGTTTTACATCATTACAAAATTTAATGTTCCATCTTTTCAAATGCACTACTTTTCAAAGGCCACATTCCAATTGAAGCTCATTAAAATCAGACTCAAGTTTCCTGTGGTGGGGATGAGAAAGAGTTTCTCATGCATTCGGAGTAATATGAATCACTCTTTTAAAACAGATATGGTTACATATTAGTTTTGAAAGGTACAGTAACTGCTGAGCCTCCACTGTCTGCAACAGTGAGGCTTTTGTACTTATAAATCTAATAACTGCCTCCTGATCCCTTGTACTTCATCCACACTGTATCCTATTTACTTATGAATAAATCAACTTTCTAAATAAAATTGTTGTTCAAAAGTTCAGGGGTTGAATTATAGGAGTCTCTGGCTCAAAGCTTCTATTAAGATTTTAGCAGACATCTGTAAAACTCTTCTGAAAAAAAAAAAGCCACTTTTTCTTGAAACTCCTTCTTGAATACATTAGATTTGGAGGACCAAATTCTTCTCTGGAGCAATCCTTTAAAGTCTGTTGAATCACACAGAGGCTGAATTTGCCTCCTAATCTTACAGAATATTTTCTCACAGTGTTTTATTTAGAAAACAAACAGAACTTTGACAAACTGATGGCTGAAATGGACTCTGTGTTTGTAAGTATATTATCATGCTCATACCATGCTAATAGAGTTATACTCGGAATGGTGAAAATACTCAGGTATCCAGTGTAGGATTATTGAAAAACTACTTGACTCTTCATCCTGCCTCACTTGTGAAAGGGACTGGCAAGCTTCGTGTAACTCCATTTCCACAAACAACCACAACACCACCACAATTATCTTAAGCCATTTTAAGAGTTAATGTTACGCTGCTATGTCTGAATCTTGTCCATATGTAGGCACATACTGATAGGCTGTATCTAAAGCAGATGTATATGAATATTACTGCACATTTTGTTTACTATAGCTATTACAGGATCTTGCATTACACAGTTTCTTATATTGGTCACATGAAATATAAACTGTGCTGCAAAACATAGTGCATTAAACATTTTATGAAGAAGACAGACAAATGTATGGCAAATACTGTTGACAGACCCTGAACATGTTTCCTCTAAGTTTATGATCATGAAAATACAGCTATAATTTGCCAGGCACTGTGAGACAGAATGAGCAGGAATGTCAGTCTTTTATCAATATTGCATTAAGATGCTATTGCATTTTCAATATTGCTAGTATAGTTCATTAACATGGTCTATTAGCATAACACCACGTGATGGAGTCAGGTGCGAGCCGTTCTCAGATCTTAGTTATAATGTTTTTAATGCTCACGGTGACGTAAAAGTGTACAAAGCGAGTCTGAGGTCTGTGGATATCAGGAGTTACATAAATGGCAACTCTTACATAGATCAAGAATAGTGAATACCATATGCTGCAATTCCTGCAGTACGCTGATATCCCACTAAGCACCAAGTTCTTGCCAGCCACAGTTCAATCGTATTTTTACTATAGTATTGTACAACACCAGACATTCTCAGTTCTCGTAATCCAAGCTGTGTTCTGAGTCACTGTATGCTGAGACAGTGCTGAACAAAATTCTTCAATTTTTCTACGGTAATAGTAATCTTAAAGCACAGCTGAAAGTAGGTTTGGTTGGTTCATAAAAATACGAATCATTGGATAAAGATGTTTTGTCTAACCAGTCTTTAATTGCTAGCGCTCTGACCTTCCTCTGGTCAGTTGTTTTCTGCACTGTGTTTTAATTCCAGCCTTTGTGGAAGTCCCTTCATTTGTTATTAATAATAATTATTAGTAATCATGATTTTATTAAGTGGATATATCAGTAGATTATTGAAAGTAGCCTATCCCCATGAATACATAAAATTAACTGATTTATCACCTGCTTCACGTGGTTTGCCATGAACAAAGCTTGGCACTGGCCAAATTTTATACATCTTCCACATTTCAGCCCACCGCAGAGCTGTGGCCACTGCAGGAGGCCCTCTCTCCCATTTCAGCTGTAGCCTTCTGAAGAAGCATGTGGAACCTTTCCTCTTACCTTTGTAGAGCACAGACTTTCCCATTCTGCTGTTTACAACACACATGGAAACGAATAAACTTTGTGGCTGGCTAAGGGCTGCTTTATGAAGTGCTAAAAGGCTTTAAACCTGGCAGGCACCACAGCAGGCCCTGCTGCTGGAGATGGTGATGGGCAGATGGACACCCCAGAGGGCTTCGCTCCTGCACAGCCCACTGCTACCCTAAATTGATAATGGTTTGCTGTAGCAGACAAATTTATGCCTCTTTTGGGGTGGTCACGTCCCACTGGGAGCCATGGTTCCTCTCCAGGAGGTGCCAGGAAGAGCCCATTCTTGCAACCAGAATAGCCTTTTTTGAGCGTGAGCTTTGGGGCAGGTTCTTCCCAGAGTGGTGGGTGCTGGTCAGTGATGCTATGTTAGGTCTCTCAGGTGGCTGTGTCTGCGTTGCAGTGCTACCTGCCTTCCTTGATCATATTCTCACTCCCTGTAGAGAATCACACATCTCTTCTTTGATTGTAATTTCTGAGTTCGAGCTATAGTAACACCCAACTTCAGTAACTAGCCTCAGAAACTGAAGAGCAATAGATTGCATAAAATCAAGCTTGAAATACTTTCCTCATTCAGCCTGACAAATGCCAATCCGTGCTTTCCCCACTTCCAGGATCAGCAGCACAACCTCAGAGAGCAAGAGTAGAGATTGTAGTGCTTGCTGCAGTTCAGTTCTCGGGTCACAATCCCGAGTCTAATTAGTCCTGAGCTACGTAGGAGAAAAAGGGGACACTTCTAATTCCTGTGTAGTTCTAGGAAGAAACTTGAACCAAAAAGGGAACACCAGACTGCTTTACTCCTTTAACCCAACTTGCACTCACTGAGTCCATAGCTGGTTATGAAAGTACTTGAAAGGACTAGGCTGTGCTATGAGGCATGCTATGGCATAACATCTACACAGCAGGCTGAACCGCTGTTGTATGTCAGCCAGAAGTGGAAAGATACTGACAGCAAAATTCTGCACGATGCTTTCCTTAACCATTTCTCTCACCCAGTGAAGAGCCCAGAAATTGCAGGAATATTATTCTTTAAGTCTTTATTCCAGCCCAACTTTACTTTCTTGATGTTACTTATTGCCCAGAAGACCTCTCCTGGAGCAGGAACATAGATGGCTGATAATGATGGACAAGAACTTCCTCTGTTCATGACAATACCTTGTGGAATGTGCAGAAGATTGTTTCTTTGGGGAAAAACTTCAGTCACTCCACACTTGTCTAGTTAGAACACGGCATTTAATCTGCATTTCCTGAAAACTTTATGTATATTTTCCCCCATTCAATTTTATTAAGTAAAGCCTATAGACAGGTATCTCTCTTAGGACTGGGTCTTTATTATTTTTCATTTAGAGTGTTCTGCTGCCAGCAGTGGGCACCATTAAAAATTCAGCATTTGCCCTCATCAGTAATTACTCTGGGTAGGAAATAGTATGTTAACTGTATAGCAGGATACAGTGGTTACAGGACTCTAAGTGTGGGATGGTGCTTGCTATGTGTACACCTTTATTAACAGTACTTCTGCATCTGCCTTAAGTCTTTGTTTTCCATCTTGTACTCTTCCATAACAGTGAATGCAAATGCAGACAGGCAATTTCTTTTGGCTTTAATGGCTTTTCCCTGGAAAACATAACTCCCTATATTGTGTAAGCTTAGCTGGCGGTAGATGCATTAACAGGGTCAGTAAAGGTGTTATGTCTGCAGAGTACACATGAATAAACTTCTGAAATTCTCTAATAGGCAGAAAAGTTTCAGGTGTTATGAGTGGAGATTTATCTTGATGAGCATAAATGCATTTTCATAACAACTTACTGAATAAGTGATTTATGTGTCAGAAAAACAACAGTTGATATGTAAGCAATATGCATGTTTTGGGAGAGAGGAGGCTTGTTCTTTCCTAGTTGTCTTATGTAAGGATTTTTTTTTTTCATCGTATATTGTAGATGGAAGGAACCTCTCTGCTTCAATGGAGAAGACAGGTTTGTGTGTACATTTCAGATTTAGGGTTGGATGTCGTGGTATGGATGGCAGAAGAGCCCAGTAAGCAATGCTAATATACATGCGGTAACTTGAAAGCTAACAGCAGAATTAGATTTGTAACTATATAAGGCATAAATCTGAATGTTGGTAACTAAGATCCTTAGGGTATGCAGGCATATTTTGAAATTACAGGGACTGTGTTGTTTGTGCACCATGTATCTGACCATGTTTCTGCTAGAGAGCAGGAAAGCCTACTGCTAAATGCTTCAAAGCTTTTCCCATCTCTTCAGAAACTCAGAAAATGTTTGTTGGCTGCTCCTGTCCACCACATGCACCAATCTCATTCATTTGCAGACTAGATCCTCGTTATGACCATCTCATTCATTAGCAGACTAGATCATCTGGTGCTTCCAAACTTCTTGATTCAAAACACCATCTTCAAAGTCCATGCTGCTGAGAGCAGCAGGCTGTGTCACTCCTGCTTGGGACTTGAAAGTTATTCTGTGTACTGTTACATCTTCTAACAAGTGATCTCTATGTGCAGGAGAGACTTGCATAAACAGGGATTCAAAAATCCTGTAGGAATTGCAAATACGCCAACAAATAATGCTAATGTAATGTAACTGATTAGGGGGCTGACCGATAGGCTGCAGGGAAAGTTCAAATAGGACACAACTGCTAAACTGGGTGGTAAAGCTGGGGCAGCTGTGGTAGAATAGAGCAAGAGGGAGTGTGTGCATGTCAAAGACAGGTGGGAATTATTCTCTAACTTTCTAAGAACATAGCAGACATTTTTCTAGATGAATTTTCTTTTGTACATTCAATTACGAAGCTCTAAAGTTGTGTAGCAATTAACTGAGGAGTGCTGTCCAGTTAGAAGCTGGGAGAAACAAGGGTTTATTGAATGGCAAAAATGTGACTTTTCAGAGGAAAAAAAACGGTTCCATGCATTTTCTCTAAGTATAAGAACATCCAGCTTAAATAGAGTATTCAATTTTTAATGAATTGGGCTCTTAGTGTCCTATGATCTATGGATGAAGAGCTAAAAAATGATAAACGCACACACACAACTGATGGGATTATATATGGTATAGTTCCTTTGGAAGATATTCTTGTTTGTTGGGGTTTTGTTTCAAGATTTCTGCTTAGATATGTTCGTGATTGTGGGCAAAATCTGACAGATGATTTGCAGTACTTTTAATAGTCTCCTCAAACATTTCTACCTTTTTAAAATGAGCTGTATTTTAACATAAATTGGTATACTTCTCTCCTACTTATAGAAGAGTGGAAGATTTTAAAATGATCTAATGTGGGACACTATTTAGCATTCGGTATTTTCTAGCCCAAGAAATATTATATAATAATCTATAATCAAAACCACTAAAAACCTGTTAACTGCTGAAGTCTGTTTCATTCTAACATTACAAGTAAAACTCATTTATAAGTAAATGAAAGTCAAGAGGATTAAATTCAATTAAAATTACTTTGAAGTATGGGGGAAAAATGTTTCACGGTGATATAAATCAACATATTGTTATTGCCTTCTTTTCCTTATCCGTTAAGGGTCTCTAAAGCAAAATGTAGTTTAAATTATACATGGAGAACAAATAGAGAGAAAAGAACGCCATGCACCCACAAGCACACCCCAACTCAAATGAAAGGTTTGGGTGTACTTGTGGATGAATGGTATGCTTTTCTCTATGCTTTGCAAGCCAGAACTGTGGAAGGTTTCTCCCACTTGCAGCCTCCATACCTTTATTGAGTGCAGTATAAATAGAAAGCTAATTAAAGTACATCTTTGTTATATATATAAAAAAAAAAAAAAGAAGAGAGACAAACAAACAAAAAAAATCCCTCCACCACCATTTTAGTGTGCTCGTATTTTTTAGTGAAAGTAAGATCTCAGCAGAGAAATTAACTTTAATAATCTATGGATTGCAAGACATATCAAACCTTCAAAGCATTGCAGCATTAGATCTATTCTCAAAAGGGTTTAAATTGCTTTAATAGTTAATAATAAGTGATATGACTCATTTTTTCCAAGTAAATCAAGATTGGTTGTCATTTGTTCATCTGGTCTCCAAACCTCTTAATTATGGCAAAGAAATTCTTCAGTACCTATCGAGCACCTCTGGAGAGTGTAATACTAAAATGCACTTAGAGTTTTTTCTGCAGTTATTTGAAGTTTTACTCTTAGATATAAACTTAACAAAAAGCAGAGAGCAACGTTTTCAGTGTCCTTTTAGCTCAACAAACGTCAAGCCCCACTAAAGAAACATGCAGCCACCCTACAGTGTAATTCAGCGCACATCTTTTAGTGTCAATTGAGCTATTGATCTGAAACACACATGGGGAGCTTGGAAACCCTCTTGCGTGTGTGTAGAAATGCAATTCATAAAGTCCCCGTTGAAGAAGTTTTTATTGAAAGAAGGTCCAATTCTGCAACCTTCCTGGAATGTCATCATTGGTCATTAAAAGATCAGCAACTGCAAATGTCACTAACTCCTTGCTTAGCAAAGTTTACTCCCATGAGCAAGATCAGGATCATAGGAAAACAATGTTATTGTTGTTTAAGAAAAGAACCTCACTGTGTGCTTTAAATCATATATTGTTCCCACAGGTTTCAATTACTTCACATAATGAGACGGTGCCAGTTTGTAACAATGGTGTGGCTTTCTGTCTCGATGGCTCTGGGACAATACTTTTAAACGAATTATCAAACCGATCAAAACAAACATTGTTCCTCTCACTACTGCGCTGCAACCTCACCATTAGCAGAGTTAGCATCCACACATTTAGCTGAGTATCAGGGGGCCCAGATGCTTGCTGAGCAAGTTCCTCTCACAGGAGGAATGTGTGGCTAGGTGGTGAACCCCACCAGCTGCCGGCTAGGGCCAGCGATACTGCTCCTCTCCCCACCAGGCATGCTGCTGTGGTTGGCTGGATGCTTTCAAACCAGGCATCTGGACCTGTTGTTAGTGCATGGAAATGTGTACAGGTTGTACACTTAGCACTGTGAGATCCTGTACAAGAGCCTGAAGAAATGTATAGGTACAGATTCTTTTCTAGAAGAGATTTTAGAGAAGTTGCCCACCTCTCCCAAGAACAAGTCCATAGAAACATCACTAAAACTTACAAAACTGAACGGCAACTTTAAAATTAAATTGGTTTGCATCACGTCTTCAAAACCTGAAAATGGGATGGATAATTCAATCTTAAATTCTAATGTCTGTGGAAGAAACATTGAATGATTACTGGTGGGATGTTATTTCCAACTCATGAGATCATGTTAGGGAGGCCCAAAATGTTGTGTAGAAAACATTCTTCCATCTCTCATCCTTTGGCAGCTGAGACGTCTCAGTACAATTTTATTTTGGCTTCAAAATAATGATCTATATTTGCCTTTTTAACTCTAGCAGACTGTTTATTTGTACCTTGCCATATCTGATGCCTTTTATTTGTGTCCGTGCTACAGGACTTATCAGTTCAGGAGGAGTCCTTTCGTAAGCACATTTGGATACAACCTGGCTGTAAGGCCACGCAGGTAGCGTGCGCAGAACCTGCTGCTGAAGAGGGGCTGCTCCATGCAGCCATGCAGCATTCACTAACAAAGAGGGGCTCCCCTCATTTACAGCTGCAGATAAATACCAATTGCAACAAATTGCAATTAGCTGAAGAACATTTCTTCATTTTCATAGTCAGGATGAAGAATTGCTTTTCTAGTCTCCACTGAATGTGACTGCAGTTTTACCACTGAGTACGATGGGATCGTGGTGCAAGTGCTGTTCTCCCACTTGGTAGGGCTCTAATGTTTATAGATGAGTTGCTGGTAGATCTGTGAACTTTTTAAGAGAATGTGAACTTCTGCAATTTTGCTCTTGCATTCATTTTGCAAGTGTTAATTTAGGCTCACTGCACCTTGGAAATCATTTAAATATTTATAAATTTAAGTATTTATTTTCATAGTAAAATTAAGACACTATTGTCTTGCAACTAACCCTACTTGTTCCAGCACTCCAAAAACAAAACCTCGAATATGATAACCTTTATTTATAGATGGCAATGAGCATATTTAGCAATTTTATTATTCATGACCCTTGTACTAAATTTCATAATCAGAATACAGATGTGTGAGATGATTTCTATATGGAAGTCACTGGAGTAATTCTTGTAAAATAAAAATAGCATTGTGTTCAGAGGAATAATATGTCCATATTTCATAAATGTGTCTCAGTACAAACAAAGAGACCACACAGTGGTTTTTTGAAAACTCCTACATTAATAACAAACTTCATGAATAGAAACAAAGCTCTAAAAAATGTGATTTTTACTGTTAACTTATTTTCTGTTGCATGCTTATATTCTTCCATATATAGTCCTGGATTTTATTACAAACAGGAAATGGGCTGCTGTGTGCTTTGTGCAAATATATAATCAGCAAGAGTGCAATGTGTTGAACCGAGTGCTCCCAAGAAGTTAAAACCAACCCTTTGTTAATGCTGCCTCTACTGATGTCTGTACTGAAGATGCAGATTATCAGATAAACATCATATTCAGACTTCACTCACTAATTGACTGAACAAGACTCAGTCACACTTTATGTACCATTCCATAATGGATTTTCCTGTTTGTGAACCCTAACTGGCTGTGGAAATGGAAAGCAAATGTCGCATAATCACAAATAACTTCGTGGGTTGTTGTTGTGTTTTGTTTTAATCAACTTTTTCCTTTCTGTCTGTGACAGGTTCATCACTATAGACAAATGATGAATGAACATTTTGTGGTCATATCAGCTTTTGTGCTACTGTTTGGAGAATTTTTAAAATAATTGCTAAGTATCACATTTTGCAGTTACATGTTACATGAATAATTGATACAGTAAAGTGGTGGTGAAAGGCACAGGTATAATTGAAACTTTTTTTGTCAGAGGTTTTTGAAGACTATGTGGCACTTATGGAGTATCTGACTATCACCATATTAGGCTAGGTTTCTTTTTACTTGTGTATCTGAAGCAGAAGCTCTCATTAAGGATATTGTAAAAAGATCCTTTTATGAAAATGCTATCAAGTATTTATAACTACAGCACTGAAGATCAGAGGAGAACATCGTTTAAAATCTGTGCAACATAAAACTGGTCAGAAATATCAGCATCAATCAGTGTCAAAATTAAAACTGACTTGAATTTGTTTTCTTTTAAAATCCCCTTTTTTTTTTTTTGAGTAGTTTATAACAAGTGCATAGTCATTTTGACAATCTTATTTGCTGGCTTCACATTGCAATAAATCAGAAATATAATGGTAATGAAAGTATTGAGGCTACCAAAGTAATAGAAAAAGCATTCCTAAAAAAGAAATCAAACACCCCCCACTAATATATGCAAAATAAGAATCCATTTCTCACCTGAACCATCTTAATATGAATATGGAAATAGGGAAATTGTCCATGAGCTTAAAGGCTTGAATTGTCAGTCCTACTGCTTTTAGCTTTTTAGAAAAGAAATAAAATCCACTCTGGATTGAGGATTATTAGACACCCTCAAGGCTGAGAGCAGAAGTATGACCATGTATTACCCAACTAGACACTTTTTCCCGTGCTGTATATGAAGAGATTATCTCTCTAGAAGGCAAAAGAAGGGACAGATATATACTTCCAACATTGGCATTCTTCCAAGAGAAAGTTGTAACAAGCCTAACAGAAAAAAAAAAGAAGAAAAATACTTAAAAAAACCTAAAAAACAAAAACCAGAACAAAGGGTGAACAGCATATGGTGGTTATTCTACAATATGGTCCTCATCCCTTTTAGTACATCTCTAGAAGACATAAGTGAAGCATTAGAATCTTGTTTTTTTGGGGGGGAGATGACATGTCCATGTTATACCCTTGGATGAATGGTATTTTATTAACAGTATTTTAAATTATTTTAATTATTTTATTTTTATAACTAGCAGTGCTCCTGTGAGTATGTGCTCAGGCTAGAGATCCCTGAGCAGGGACTGTGCTTTAACTCCAGTTATGTAACTGGTCTGTGTTAGATCTGGGGTGACTGGTCAGCTGTGTTAGATCTGGGGTGACTGGTCAGCTTAGTATGCTGTCTGGTCACAAAAATTGCTTTAGCACTGGGGAAGTGCAGCCTGGGAATCAGCAGTCCAGCTACTAAGCTAAGATTGTAGTGCTTCTCCAAACCATGATGCTTTTCCTCAAAAGGGACGGGACCAAGGCTACACAAACCCTCTTGTTACTCCAGTTACTGCCTGTCTCAGGTCCTCACCCATATTGAGCAGACCATATTTAACCCTATCTTTTCTTCTCTTTAGCATAAGTGTTACTAATTTGATGTTAATGGTTGTCATTTGCAGTGGACCAGCACTGATTTTCACAGGGATTTTTTTCATGTGGCCAGAGCAGGGAAGTGTCAGGATAGCTAGGATGACTGTACAGCTGTATTTCCCTGCTGACTGTAGTTCCTCCATGGCAATGTTTCCCACATGAGATGTGCCATTCTATGGCCACAATTGGATCAGCAGCCATACAGGTGTGCTGCTGGTTCAAGCAGCCTCAGTCCCTGGGGGCCGGGTGCTGTACAAATGCCCCATGGGCAACATCTTCCTCCCTCTGTGATTTTCTGGATGAGAACACAACCCCCTAAATGTAAATTTATTGTGCCAGAGTCCTCCAACGAGTAGATACCTGGAAAGAACACCTTTGTCTCACTGTTGCTAGCTAACATAATCCTCTCACATGAAAGAATACTGGAGAATGATCCTCAAATGTTCTCACCACAGGATACCAGATCGTATTTTGTATGTCTTCCTCCTGACTTCAGCATGAAAAAAAAGTACAGAGAGTATAACAAAGTATAACAACTTTGACAGTGTCTTAGTTAAGACAGGATCTCGGGAAATGAGTGCGATAATGAGCAATTGGCTAAAAACTCCAACATATTGTACCAGGGCCTGAGAAATAATGCAAAAGCAAACCCCTTTGTTCATATAATCACTGGCTGCAGAGCCTGCTGTCTGCTTATTAATCGTCTGCATGACACTGGGATTGTCTGACCAAAAGACAAGGCTACAATTCTGTGGCCATTATGCCCCAGCCCACTTCTGTGGGGGAGTAAGGAAGGTTTTGAAGCTGTTACCCCACTCTGACACTGGCCAGATCTTTGTACTCTGAAACCCTTGAAACATACCTTCCTTCCTACCGACACACTTGTAAACAAATTATTTCTTTTTCAGACATCCCTAATGTTACTGTATTGTGATGCTATTGAGAATTTCCGAAAGACAGCCCAAATCTTTGTTTCACTGGTTGTTAGTTAATAGAAATTATGTGGCTTTTGAAGCTCTTCCACTGAGACTCAGTTTGAGAAACCACAAAGCTCAGGATTTGAGAATGTATTTACAGCATGTTGACTTTATTTTTCCTAAATCTAGCTAAATAACTGAAAATATCATAATTAATGCAGAAGGCTACAACTGTCTTTTCCTTCTTCTCTTCCAAAGTTGCTCCAGGTTCACAGGATTCATTCTGATTCAGTCAAAGAAGTTTTGATATTCCCACTAGGTTCACAGGAAGTTTACTACACATTCTAAATTGTGGCAAATTACATTTTGAATTACAGTTGTTTGTTGCATAAAATAAAACAAAGAAAAACAAAGAAGAAAACAACAAAAATTAGAATTCTGAGTCTGACTCAAGTGTGTAGATTCTCTCACAATTTTGTCCATTCAAATATTAAACCCTTTCTCTACATTCACTTACTAGGATCTTTCCTCGGGACTACACCCCAAATGAGTCAGATGTTCTGCTTCAGATTAAGTTAACTAATTATATTACTTTTTTATCTCTGCCTTCAGGTAACTTCTCATACTTCTAGCTCATGGAAAGGGTGGTAAAACCTTTTATAGTAGTATAATTTATTTGAAACAAGCTACTAAAGGGCATAGCAGCACCTGAAAGAGAACTGAAGCCAAAATGTTATTAAAAATTAAAAACCTCACAGGGAACTGTTTTTCCTCTTGATGGTGGTGGATCATGGCTGCATGGTCACAGTGGATTCTTACATGTGATTTGAGTTTTCCAGGAGCAGGAGCATTGCTTGTCCTTAGTCAGAGGAGTATGAATGTGTTGGGTTTTTGGGGGGTTTTGGGTTTGGTTTTTTTTTGTTTGTTTGTTTGGGTTGTTTGTTTGTTTGTTGTTTTTTTTTTTGATAGAAGAGGAAAAGCACTGCCACAGGCCATTTCAGAGCATTCAACTTCAGCTGCTCTTTAGAAATCACCAGTGGGTCTACACGTCAGCATTGCTTCAGTTTTGCAACAGTGAAGCATGGGCTCTGATGCTTTTGTATTAGTGAGCACAAATGCTCAGTCCCCCAGCACTGGAGCTCTGCCACCACTACTGAGCTGGTCAAGTCAGGATCTGGTCATTTGCCAACACATCCTGGTCCTTGGAGTGTTTGTGTTCAGAGATAGTTTTGGTGTTTTTTCCCCTCAGGGTTCATTTACATAAAGTCAAGACTTTGAATTGGAAATTTTCTAACTTTTAATTTTTTGAACTGGCTAGAGATGTGATTCTTACTTAGAAAGAAGATTCCATGCTAAGAAAAAGCCGGGTTTTTTTCAGTTCTTTTTTGTATTCAGTTATTTTCTGTGTGCATTTCATGGTGGCTGTGGCAGGTCCACCCCCTGCACCTTCTCAACCGAATATGGAAGGATATGTAGGATTTTCCAGCGTTAGTCTCTCTTGTTCTACATCTTTAAACACAAAAGTGAACTCCACTCAATCATTATCTATAGAGTGTTTATTCAGTTCCCTCTGGAAAAATCAGCAAGTTAAAAATTAGTGCTAAGGAATGATCTTTAGGCGCGATCTGAACGCAGGCCATCAAATGTTATCAAAGATATTCATAACCTCTGAAACTGAGGCTCTGATCTTTCCTTATGAGTTTTAGCAAATAAGCCTTCAAAGAGACACAAACACACAGACATTGGGCCAGGACAGGTATGAAGTGCCTTACCTTGCAGAATCAGGTCAGACAGTAGCTATCTATGTCTTTCATTATAAAGAGCTTTTTTTCCTTTAACTGCTATCCCATACTTAAAATACCACTGGGATTAAAAGCTAGAAGTTGCTGTCCCATAATAGGCTGAACTGACCTCTATATTTCAGCAACACCGCAAGGATCGGTGTGCAAATGACATTGTTAGATTTCAGCACAATTTGGAACCCAACATTTTACATTAGTGTAAGGCTCTACCTCACCCTCAACTATTTAATCTAAAATAGACTGTGTTTACAAGCAAGGGCTACACTGCTGCCATCCTCCTGCTTGTAAAGTTTCCCCTACTTCATGCACAGGCTACACTTAGGCAAAATGCTAATTGAAAGGTCGACTGTTTTTGGTGTCAGGTAAAAATAAGATTGGAGTATTTGCTTTCTCAGGCTGATTTCTAATGGAACACTCAAAATTGTGGCATTGCAGGTCCATCAGGACTTCCTACTTCAAAAGGACTTGGTCTGGCAACATGTTTAGGTTGCAAACAAAACACTGGTTTTCTGAGAGCATCATGGCGATATTTCTGGCAGGAAGGCTCCAGCAGTGGAGTCTCCCTCTAGTAGCTGTCAGATCTCTGCCTAAATGAAAAGGAGAGAGTTGTTCAGCTCTGCTTTTCCTGAACCTTCACCCAAATAAGCCCTGTGGAGGCCCAGAGAGATCCTCAGAGGTACCAGCTCTTCCACTTCTCCCCATGTTTCAAGCTACTAAGTAAGAGAATTTCCAGACAGTTAATTCCCAGTCTTCCTCCATGCCTTGTGGCATTTCACAGTGCTATTGTCATCCTAGAACACAAGAACACAGAAGCAGTAGTTTTCCTTTTTTGGTAGCATCTTTATTTAATTCCCTCTATGGTCCATTTTAACTCCATCCTTCCTGGCCAGTCATTGCTCTCTACAGGGTAACAGCAGAGCCCTGGCACCAGTGCCCCTTCCTGCCTGTGCTCCTTCACCCAGCCCACAAATCACATATTTCTTCCGATTCATGAGCAAGCTGCTTCTTCTCTCGTGGTCTCTAGGTTTTCTCTTAGACACAGAGAAAGGGTCAGTGGGCTGAGGTAGGCTGGAGGAGAAGACTGTAATCTGCAGCCCTGGAATCAGGGCAGGTGACATGCCTTCCCTAGGCCAAAGCAGCTTGCCGATGAGAACAATATTTTGGATGAAAGAAAAACAGGTAGCTCCAAAGGCAGTGTGTTAAGATACCTTTCCTGGCGATCCCTCTTAAAAAACAACCCCCACAAAAAAACCAAACAAAAACCAAACACAAAACCAAACACAAAACCAAACCAAACCAACAAACAAAAAAAAAAAAAACCCAAACCAAAACAACCCTAAAAAACCCAACCAACCAACCAAACCCAAAAAAAAAACCCCAAAACAAAAAACCAAACAAACCAGAAAAATCACAACCCCTTTCCTTGCTCCAAAATGCTGTTTCACTAACTGAGTGTCAAAAGGATTTTATTCTTAGCCTTCTGTTTCGATCAGTTAATTCCCACCAGGACTGAGGTAAAAATTGTCTGTGGGACACACTGTTCTTTCTTCTTATACACCTAATGTTGCTGTGCTATTTTGGGCTACCATTTAAATAAAAGCCAATTTGACTAAAGAGCAAATATATTCTGCCGAATGATGGCAAAAGGGCAGAGCTTGGGAAAGAGAAACAAGAAAATGCAAGGCATTCATTTTTTCCTTTGTACTTTTTAATAAAAGAAATTCTCTTGCAGCTTAAAGTGACACATTAAAAGATGTACGTATCGTGGCTTTTAAAAACACAATTAGATAACACCTTGTCAAATACTTATATTCTTTGTTGACAGCCTTGAGTACAATCACAATAACAGCACAGCTATTTCAGCATGTTTCTTATTCAGTTGCCATTGGCAGAGTCAGCCATTTTATAAAAATGTTACTGTTTATCACTTTAATCATCAATCTACATCTAGTCAAAACAATAAGTCAGAAGGAGTACTAAATTATACTTGTGCAGCCCTGATGAGTTTGAACTGTTTTGCTGAAATTAACTGCAATAATTATCTATTTTTCTAAAGCTGTTAAGAAGTTCTGAGTTTAAAAAAAAAAAAAATTGGATCAATGAGGACTTGGCTTTTGCCTGTTTTATAAAAAAAACCCCAACTTTTTAGTAGGCTGAGAAAAATTGAGTGCTGAGTCTTGGCTTTCTAAAGGTGAAAGACAAAAAACATGTGTTTTGCTCTTTTTCTGTGGAACAAAGATGCCCAGATGGAGTTGTCAGGCAGCCCAGGCCGTGGATCCTGCCCCTCAGCCTGCCTTGGATCAGGGTCTTCGGGCACCTACTGGCACGGCTGGAGGGAGGGGCTGTTCTGTGGGGGCTTTCTGGCTGTCTGCCAAGGGGCTCCAGGAGAGGTGCTGGGGTCAGCAGAGCAGCAGACACCTGGGTGGATGGACACTTGACCCGTTTCAGGGATGTGCTGACTTTGGTTATATAGTGTTGATGTTAATTACCAGTTCTGATAAACACTGCACTCCTCTATGGATGAAGATACACCTTTTGCATACAATCCTAAAGCACATCACCAAAAATAACTAAAGTTACTAGGGTTCCCATTTTACAGATGAGGGAAGGGAAATGCATGAAGCTAGTCTTTGGCATTTGGGTGAGAACTCCATGGAGATGCAGGGTGCATGCAGTGCCCTCTTTATCCTCCCTGCAGACATAACTCTCTAGCCAGTTCAACAAAGACCTCTCACAACTGCCATCAGGCCTGCAGTGGATTTGATGATTAGCAAGGAAGCTATGACTGGCCATCCTACAGCAGGCTCACATGCCTATTTTTGCCGGGACACCTCTAATGGCCAAGTCTACCTCCAGTTATTCTCCATGGCCTCCTGTTTTGGCCCATAGTAAGGTTTAAGGGGTCACTCCTGCAGCAGAAGGTTCCTAGTCCCGGGGAGTGTGGGGCAATTGTGAAAGTAAGCAAAGTGTTGAATGTCACTTGCCTGTCATGAAAGCTTTTGTCTTCTTTTTCTGCTTGTGGTTCTAGTCTTTTGTTTCTCGCCTTGAAGTATTTTATTTGTCTCTTTTTAGAAGGACTTAATTATCTCCTTTTTTAGCTGGATCCCAACTTCCTAGCAATAATGTCATGAATCCTATGAATGCATTTTATGTGTGTGTGTGATCAGTCGCTTTTTTAGACTTATATACCATAGACTATCAATATTACATTTGCTGCTCCAACCAAGAGGCTTTAATAATACAGATCTAAATTTTTACTCTTTTACAAGACAAGGCAGCAAATTTAGATTCCTTTAATCACATGAAAAATGATGGATATAACTGGGGGATTGAATTTTGGAAACAATGCTAGGACAAAAGAGTTCCTGATGGGATTCTATAAATATTAACAAAGAATATTTGTCTTATCTTTTGCTAGCAACCATTAAGTATTTAACCCTATTCATGGAACATTTTCTATGTTAAGAAAGCTTTAGCTTTTGTCTCCCCAAAAGGCTGTCTGTCTGTCTGCTTCTCTAATATAATAGTTCTAGTGCTTTGCCATCAAACTTTCATTGTCTTAATTTAATTTAATATAAACACATAGTCATTTCCTGAGCAGTTGCTTAGAACAGTAGTTATACAAATCTTTATTAATTTCTTCTAATTACCTACTAAAACCCCTGTAATACCTGAGAAGCTAAAGTGAAAACCATAGTGAAAGCCAAATATATTAAGGTAACTCATTCTTTGTGTAGGGAGCACAGCAGAAATATTTTGTAGTCCAAAGTGAGGAGGGAAAAAAAAAAAAAAAGTAGTAAGCTTGAGGCATGCTGCCAGCTTTGCACAGGTGTGAAAGTTTCTGGCTGTTAACAAAAGTTTATCCGCATCCTGTGCGAGCCCAGCGGTAGCACTGGAACGGGCAAAACCCGCCCAGTCCCTAGCTCCGGCACAGCTTAATTCTTCCCAGCTGGCATCATTGGCCCGCTGGGAACATGACCAGACGGAGCTCATCAGCCAACAGCAGCACCCAGTTGCTCTCCAGGCTTGCTGTCTCCACGGGGGGCTGGCGAGGACGGGTGCGCGTGGGCTCCACACATGTCGCGTGAGTGCTGCCTTGCGCGGGCACCGTCCCCAGGGTGCGTTCAGGGTGCTTCGCTAGGGCGCTTCGCTGAAGCAAGCAACCAGCACCGAGAGAGAAAAGTAAATACATGTTGTGTGTGGGGGGGTGGCTTTGTGCTGTACGGTTCTGAAAACAAAACTGAGTTTAATGGAAGGCAGGTATTTAAAAGGAAACTGTTGATACTTCTAGGCTGAAGCTGAATGATTTGTTAAATTCCTCTTTTCGACTGACTGGAGAGCAGAAGGATTTCTCCTTGCCTTCCCTGGGTTTCAGCAAGGAATGGGGAGGAATCTTCCTTTTGCCTTAGTAAGCTGTGGGAGTTACATCAATGGCCAAAAGTAATTTTGAGTATAGCACATCTGCATACAACAGAATAATTCTCATTTCTCCACTGACACCCCACCCCCCCCACACTCTCCCTTCAGCTCAGGAAAAGAGAGAACTCATTTAGCTCCTAAAATGTAGGTGTTGTAATCATTAATAAGGAAAGTGCCAATAAAAAAAAATCTGGTGATACTATAATGGGGGAGATAAAACACTGCAAAGAATAATTAGATGCTAGCATCAAAATACTGCATGAAACAAAAACAGTAGGGTGTTTCAGAGAATCAACATTTAAAGCTTTTTCTGTTTCTTTTTTTTTTTTTTATTTTATCTTTACCTGCGTTCTTAATCTTTTATTTTGCCTTTTGATTTCCATGCAATGTAGTGTGTTCCTCTTTTGTTTTATTTTCATTTGACTTCATTTTATTATACCTCCCTCCATCTTCTTTTACCCCTAGGTTTTTTGGGGGTTGGGTTTTTTTATTTATTTTGTACTTTCAGATCTCTCTTTGTTGATGTTGAATGTAAATGCAGCATGCTGACAGATTTTTAAGAATCAAGGAAAAGTCTTAAATCTTTAATAGTTAGGATCACAAAGCTGAGTGATGAGGTATGGGTCAGATGGAGCCCATCTTAGCTGGCTGTGTGGGATAAAGGAATCCCTATAAGCTGTGCTAATTGCCTGGTCATCTTTTTGGTGTATATTTGGAATAGTCATTGTGAGCAGAACTGGAGCTGTTCTTCAGGTGTGTTTGTGGAGAGACTGTGCACACAACAAGCAGCAGCTGTCCCCAGTCCTGTGTGGTCATACACAGCTGCTGAGAGCAGGAGAGCTACTTGGAAGTTAAACTTCAGCAAGTAAATGGAAAGATAGGAAGAAATCAGTGTTGGCCTCACCAGATTAATGCAATCTTGGGAGTTTATTGCTTCTCACTTTGGGGTAGTTTTATGTTTCTAGGAATTTTCTGCAGTGTAAATGTGGGAAGCTGAATGAGCAAGCATTGTCACTCATCCTCGGGCTAGTAAAATACTGGAGGTGATATTCTGGTGAGGCACAGAGGAAGCATGCGTGTACCATGTTCTGTGGCATCCTAACCTGATACTGACAATTATGTTCTGGATTTGGAGCAGACTATCCTGAAACAAAGACAGGAAACACAAACTGTATGCAGATGCTGCAAAGCTAGTGTTTAATGCAGCCCCCTTACTCCTGGAGAGCAGGCAGCCAGGCGGCTTACAGGTAGCACTAGAAACAGGGCTCACATCAAATTAGTAGTGCCACAAACCCTCCTCACTCCTGAGCCTCAAAATAACAACACTGCTAGACTTGTGGCAGACCAACCGACCTGTTACACCTTGGCTTGAGTTGATGGAGTTCACTAGTTTAAAAGCATTTCTAGTAAGAGATGCAACAGGGACAATATCCTGATTTTCTTGGTCAAATTAGCTCCAAGTGTTCACCAAGCAGTTAAAAAAGGATCTGTTGCTACAGAATAAAGTGGCTGTACATATTTTTATCCATGTGATGGAGAGGCATTCTGGGTGTTGTGTGCTGGCTCTAGTGCTGAAAATAAAACTCACAGAATAGAGCATAGTACTAATTAGAAACTTTGAATCAAAAAAGACCATCAAATATAGAAACCTCCTGAATATGTCTCTACATGCTGAATGCATTGAAACAGAAAGTGGAGAATGTTGTCTTTATGAGGCTCACAGTTTTACTATGCAGTAGAAAAGAACTAGGTTTTCAAATAAATTAGAGTACTTTTTTTTTTTAGTGTGCATAATGTGTGTGTTGGTAGGTTGGTATTTTTTCCTCAAAACAACTTCTGCAGTGGTCACCCTTAACAAGTCTCCATTTTTTCCATGGTTTCTTTGGGTATTGCTTTTATCATTCAGTATTTATATTACAGTAGCAGTTAAATCATCATGTAAAAGTATGAATTTTCCAGGAGTGTGTGCAATTAGATGGATGGGAAGCACAGAAGTGACACTTGACAAAAAGGCTCGGTTTGTCTTGCCATTTGTGAAGGTACCTCCCATAATGCTGGAGGCTGTTATGACCACAGACTGACATTTTATCATTTTCCTCACCTGAGGCTGATTCATTTTATCTCAGATCTAGACTAACTGAATCTCCATTTTATCTGAGGAGAGGTGCTGGCGGAAGCCTTTGGTGATGTGCCAGCTGACCGATGTGTCAAGGAAGCCTGCAGGAGACAGGACCTGATGGAAACAGGAGGGGTGTGTCTGAGCATAGAGAAATGCAGCCTATGAGGAAGAGTCCTATCTTGGGCTGTAGTGGTCATCTCTTACACCAGGGAGCTGCTCTTTGCTCACAAACTGTAATGCGTAGGACTCAATGGCACTCAAGCCAGAAAACATATCTTTGGAGAGTTGTTATTGTGGGGAATACACTTTACCATCTTTTGTGGTCTGGTTGGGTAACCACGTAAACCATCTTGCAGTGAGGTGATGGGCTAAGTATAGGCAATGGCCAGAGACAGCAACAGAAAATGCCGAGGGTGAACTGACAGCCCCTGAGCTTTGAAATGCTAGAGATTTCTGCAGGAAAGCAGACTGAGCTTTTTCCTTCTTTACAATAGTCTCTAGCTAGAGTAGGGAATTGTGGTGTCCTGTAGCTGTGTGTGGCAGAATGGAACTCTATACTCTAGGTCTGGTTATTTACATATATACTCACAAGTATGTGCACAAGTAAAATTTCTGATCTTTCTTTGCTCCCATTCCAGTGACTGTGTCTGTCACCAGTCAGAGAAAAGTTTGCATAGATGTTTTGTGCACCCAGCATAGTGTGAGCATGTAGATCTTGCAGAGAGGTGAGGGAGGCGGTGAGAGGGGTCTTGTGGATGAGAGGTACCCGGCAAAACTCAGGTTTGGGGGTAAACCTGGTGGAGGGAATGTGCTGAACTCCTCTGAGCTGGCATGTGCTGAAGCTGAGGCTCTCGAAGTTGTGACAGGACCTGAATATCCCCAAGCTCTTAATGCTGGATTAAATAGAGTGTCTAAATCATGCCATCTAGACATATGTCTGTCTGTAAGTAATAACCTTAAGTTTTAAGATGAGGAATTCATTACACTAAAGCTATCACCTGCTTCCTGTACTCCATTTTTTTTTCTGGTGACTGATCTTTTCTCCTGTTCTCATCATGCTTGCTACATCTCTGCTGTGTGCCAAATAGAGATCAGTGACTTTATTTCTAAATGTGAACTCTGTATCAGAGCCTGGAGTTATCATCCCTGTACAAAAATCACACTGATAACTTCCAGGGAGTCACAACTCCCAGACCAAAGCTGTTAACCCCACTGCAGAGCTACTCAGCTCGGTTGTTTGCCTTTTAAAAATGCCAAGCAGCTACCACCATGTGAAACTATTACAGTTCCAGAACATTAGAAATGCTGATTTGTTTAACAGCAACAGGAAGTAGTTGACTCTTGTATTGTTGCTAGAGAAGAGAAGTACTTATGCCACGGTGCAAACTTCTGCAGAGGAGCTTGTGCATGCTTCAGATTAGAGATTTAATGTGGGGCCACCAATTCAGTCAAAATGCAGCCTGAGCATATTATCTCTTGCATAAATCAAAATGAAATGTGATTTTCACATTTGCAGTGAGATCTTATTTTTATTCCAAGCTTTAGACCATGTGCTGTAGATCTTACAATGAACCTGGCACAATAGGTTCATAAAAGGCCAGAGCAAATGAAAGACCCCTTTGAAATTCCCCATCCAGCTGTGGCAACGGTGCTGAGCTGCAGGAAGGAGGAAATTCACTGTGTGTGGAAACCATGGCTCTGTACTGGCATGCTCTTAGTATACCCAGTGCTTTAGGCCATGTAACTCCAGTGCTGGATTTTCCATCGAGCTCTGTCTGGTGCTACCTACTAGTCACTTCGGGCATGATCTGCTCCAGGGTGCAGTGCAAGTACAAGGCAAGAGTGGGAATGGTTGTCAGAGGACTGACTGCCTCATGTTGCGGCTCTGACATGTTTCCAAATGGACAGTTTGTGGTTTATGTGTACCCACTGCTTTCTGAAGCCTGTGCTGTGATGCTTTATTTTTCCTCTGTTTTCTCTTTGGGGTTTGTTTTTGAAATGCACTAAATGGGTGTTGGTACAATTTTCCTTTCAGTTATGTTGAAACCAGCATTTTATCAGTGTCAGCTGATTTCTTTTTTAATTGCACTAAAGTTCACAGACTGTGACAGGGATGTTACTGGGTAGTATATATTTCATCTTATAATTTAAATTCTGAAGTCTTTGCAGTGAAGCACCATTGTCATCTGTTACGCTACATGTGAAGCGAAGGATGCCATCGGCTTTCTAAATAGTAAATAACAACCCATCTGCCTCCACCCCTACTCTTACACCTATGGAGGTCATGGAGAGGCTGCAGAAACGTTTGTACCTGACCTGGTTTTCAGTAAATGAGGGAGAGTGAGCTGGTTAGGTGGCTTGGTTGGGGTGAGGCATTTCAAGCACAGCTACACACCCTCTCAGGGTGTTCTGTAGTGCTGATGAAGAACAGGTGCTCAGCAAATCCACCACCAAGCACTGAACATACAGGAACTCCTGTTACAAACTTCAGGCCCGTAAAATGTCAGCTCATGGGCCTACCTGGCCATCACCCTGCCTGTCCTTTCACCTCATGTGCAGTTTTGCATTTATTTATTTTAAGACTGGGGCCTAGGATAAAAATAAAGAAGTAAAATATTTCTCTAGAACATTTTATCTTGCAAATTTTGCCTCCGATTGCATGTACCATGCTGTCTTCTGCAAGGATTTACCCTGGCAGCAGCTGACAATGTGCATTTAAGGGACTTCCCCCAGCCTCTCCCCCCCCGCCAGCAGACTGCTATTAACTCGGTTTAAATGTATATGACCATAGAATAAGCATGGAGCATGGATGAGTAGGAGAGAGGGAGGACCTCAGGGCCAGGCAGTTTACAAACAGGCATCACAGCCACGCTGTCCTTTGCCCCCTCTTACATTTCTTATTACAGTACATTAAAACCCTTTGCTCTGTCAAATTGACAAAGGCAGCTATAAAAGGGGTCTTTTCTAATACACAGTAATATAAACTATGTTTGTACACTTACCACATAATCCCTAATTACTTCCATACTTTCATGTGTGGAGAGCTTTGACGCTTGCATTGCTGGATACTTAGTGAATGAAATAAAAATCAGAAATTATTTCTGTATAAGTACGAGGTAGGATGTGGATTAGCTTCTAGGCTGGCAACACAGCTCACATTTCAGAATAAATATACTAAGTGTCATTGATCCACTAAGTGTCAAATAAAAAACTATGACACCAACAAAACTCTCCTATGACCCTGACATTCCTCCAGTACTTAAAGCAATTACCCTACTATTTAATAACAATGTTTATAAAATTGCTTTTTGATTGGCTATCATCTATGTCATACCTATGTCAATAATTCCCAGTGAATGCCTGCGTGTGACCTTTAACCTTGCTTTACAAATAATTTCCATTTCATAATAGCAAGAAGACTCTTTTGGCGGTTGGTAATGGAGTCCTCCCTTGAAGACTGCATCACTGGCTTTTTGGTTTTTCTGCATGGTAGAGGGCACAGCTTCCCCCACCCCTTTAAGTGCTGCACAGAAGCCTCCATCTCAGCCCACACAGGGCTCCCTAAAATGCAAAGATTGAGCTTGTAATCTTTTTCCAAGGGGTATTCCTGTCTAATAACCAATTCTGTGATGCAAAAACTGCCTCAAGTTTTTCACCATTTCACTGTCACCCTTCACCACAGTAGGTTATCATAACTTGGGCATTGTATTTCTTGGTGTTTTCCTTTCCCATCTCTCTTTCTGCTTTTAAAAGGAGGGATGAATATATAAATACAGTGTTAAAGTTGTAGTGACAGTGATGGTAATGAAGTGTCCATACTGTCTGGACCCAACTGACTGTTCACCCAACAATCATTTCCCAACAAATCTTAAAAGTCTTCAAGGTATGTTTTGGCAGTTGTTTGTTCACCTGACTTTGGAGTGATTTCATTGCCAGAAGCAATATCCACACAGTTGATACACTACACTCGTCTCTGGTTGTCAGTCCCTGTACAGATACATAAACAAAGGTGGTCGTGTGAAAAGTTTTAAAGTGTGCATTAACAGTTCCACACCTCAAGTTTGTTGCTGATGCATCCTAGAAGCCATCTTCCCAAGCACCAAAATCAAAACAGTACCACACTTTGTTTCCTTAAAACTGCAGAAAACTGCGCACAGTTTTTGCACAATTCTTAAAGTATCCGAGTATCTTTTTTTCTGCATAGGAAATCTTAAGACTAACCTCTTCTAAAATGTATTTTTCAAAGACATACAGCTGTATTTTAATGGTGTGTGCATGTCAGAGCCTGTTCGTGACTTGACCACATGTGAGACAGGAGATGGTCAAAGATCTTGGTAAAAGTTATGGTCATACCTGGCTAGCAGCTGTGCAGACCTAGAGGTTTCCTCCTGGTGGGCAAACCCAAGTCAGATGAAAGGCTTACCGAAGGTATTTCTAAGGTAGATGTCTTTTGATCCTACGGAGGCCTAGCAGCAGCAGAGAGCTATCCCATCCATTCAGTAAAACCTGCTGTATTTTAACGGCTGGCCCTAGTGGGTGCTAAATACCAGACACATCACACTCCTTGGGAGAACGCACTCTCTGTAAACGGCTTCACAAAACTTTCTGCAAGTGCTGCAATGACAAAATCTGTACAGAATGCCAGACATACCCTGGGAAGACATCCTGCTCCTCTCTGTTCACTGAAATATACACAGCGATCTATAAAAACTCTCCTTTTAAAGCTTGTCTAGAGAAAGCTTCCTGCTCTTGGGCTGAAGGTATCTACTCTTCCTGCGGAGACGGTGATACAGGAAAAGATCTTGGTACTTGTGAGAGCCCTGGGGTCTGTTGCAGCTTCCCCACAGAACTGCCTGGGGGCTGATAGGCAGCCATTGAGGAGGAGCGCCTTTGCATGTGACAGTTAAATGGGTTTCGTTCTGATTGATATATGGAACTTGGAAGATCAAAGTTTGGTGTGCGCATGGTAATGTTTCCAGAGTGGTATTTTTAGTAGCGATACGCCCAGCACTCAGAAGGGAAGGCAGGCTGTGCTGCACATGTAGGCATGGTGAGGAGAACTTTGTTTTCCATGGACGTGTCTCCAAAGTGCATGTTGAAATACACGGGATATCAAGAAAAGCAGAGAAGTAGCGCATGGAGAGCAAGTGGGAGCAAGCAGGCCAATGTCAAAGGAGGAAGGGAAGAATTTCAGCTCTTTGCTTACTTCATTATGCAACCTTGACCTCCTGCTAATAGATTTTTATTTCTGGAATATGCACGTGCTTCAGATTTGTGCTAAAACACGATGAGTCTTATGATTCACATTGACTATGTTTACATTTGCCAGTACATACGTTTTGTTTGTTCACAGGGGCAAGTACTTCTGATCCTCTTCTGGAAATTTGAGTAGTTGGTAAAGCATTTTCCTCTTCTTGGTTAACTGTTCTCCTAGATATTTATTCCCTATTGATATGCCTTGATGTGTTGTTGTAAAACACTCAAATATTTCCATACCTAATAAAAGGTCAGAGGTAATACATGACACTTGATGACAAAAGAATGCTAAGTACCTCACAGGAAATTTTACTTTCTAGCAAAATAGGATGATAAATATATTGACTACAACTTATCTGGCAAATTAGTTGGAACCCTTTATTCAGAGTATCAGCATTTTCCACTTGAGAATGTACAGTAGCTCAGTGTGACCTCTTTTGTGGTTTGTTGCTTCTTTAGGGGGAAGGAGAATGTCATAGAGAGTCTGAGATTTTACTGAACTGGCTGCTTTCTCGCCTCTGCTTTAACAATGACTGAGAGATGGAGAAGGTCTGTTCTTCCCTCCCCCAACTGAAGTGCTCTTCCTCTCCCAGTACTCAAGAGCTCTGCACTGAAACCCCTCATTCCCTGCTGCTCTCTTCCTCCTCATAGCTCTGCCTTCCTGTGGAAAGTAATCAAGACCCACTGAATGCCAAACATAGGTCCCCTTTGTGCTGTAGCCATCACCTTCCTTTTACAACTTATTTATAACATGTCTGAAAAGTTACACTTATCCATGTACCTATCAATCAATCATCAAAGAGGCTGAAGTTACAGAAATCCAGCCATCTCTGTAAGAGGAGGATGCTACAGCTGTGACATAATTACATTATCAACTTAATTAAGGAAGTGAGCGAAACGAAAGAGAAAACAAAACAGCCAAAGAGAAGGCTCAAGGTGGAAAGGAACGGTGGGATGGGTAGCATGCAGAGGATGTGTTAAATTTAGCTCTAAGTGGTTTAAATAAGGATCTAACATATCATAAGATTCCCTAGGTTTTCATCCTGTGCTCCTTGCTATCTGAACAGCTGCCGGAATAATAGGAACTGAGGTGGGAAAATGGGACTCCCAGAAGGTGGGCTACTGTCCTGCACCACCTCAGCCTCTGAATTCACAGTGAGCTGAACCAGCAAATCATACATTATACAAAGAATGTGTGACTTAAATGTATTCACGTGTCGTGGCTTCAGGAAATCTAGTTTTGCAGAATAGAGGCTCAGTCCTGTTTTCTCCCAAGCTGAAATCCCCCATTAATTTCTGTAGGCGTTTTGGGCATGCAAGGGCTAAAGATCCAGACTCTTAATATGATTATACTCACTCAACTACATTAATTGTAGAAAACCAACATTGTTCTTTTCTAGACGGCATAACAAAAGCGGATCACTGTTCAAACTATGTTGTCCTCCTCCTGGTTTTTAATCCCGTGTATTTTTCAGTATCAAAAAGGAAGGGGGGGAAAAGGCAGTCTTCAAATCCTTTACTTGATTCAGTCTACAACTATGCTTAGTTTAAATGTCACCCATACATGGAACAGTGGTTGCACCAGAGCAATCATGGTAAGACGTCTAAAGAGGTGTCAGCAAATTGGACAGGGTATAATTTTAGTCAATGTGTTCTTGTCTTATTTTAGTTCAACATCATTTCCCAGTTGCAATTCTTTTGAGTGACACATGGAATGCAAAACAACATAAAAGGTCTGCCCTGAGGCAGATATATGTCCATGTAGGACTTTAATTATTCTTTTTGAATCATGTGTAATATGCAAGCCAAATTTCTTGCACAAAAGTCTGATGGAAAAAAACTGTGTATCACCTGGATAAGTAAGTATTTTGATGATAGTACTCATGTTTTTAGAGGTACTGATTTCACAAAAGGTACTTACTAGTCCATGTACTCTGGATTTTTCAGGTGATCATTTAGAGGGGGAAAGCTATTGCTCCCATGGTGGTTTCCAATGACATATAAATCATTGACTTTTTTATATATTAGAAAAAGACATTTTTTATTAATTCAGCTGCTGTGTGCTCAGATAGCACTTCCAACATGTGTATAGAGTGCTACATATGTAAGAGTTTATTTTAATATATTCTCTGTTGCCTAACACCTGTAAAATGATCCTGATCTTATTTATGTCGCTTTTATACCAGTGTAACTCTGATGCCTTCAAGGAAGCAAATTCTGAGCAAAATCAGTCAGATCTTTTCCTTCTAAGAAATAATATTAAGCTGCTTTTTTTGGGTAGCGTCATTTTAGATTATTGATTAGAAGTAATGAAAAAGATATGCTTGAAAATGTAGATTGTAATGATGAAATGGGTTTTTAATATTAAAAACTATTAATAATAAAGAGAAGTTGGTGTAAAAGCAAATTAGGGATGTTGCTGCATTTTTGATACAGATCGTGAGCCTGATTCAAAGGGTTGTGGTTTGCAGCTTTCAACACGGACCAGGAATATCTTCCTGGTGCTCAGAGAGCTGTGTGTCAGAGAGTCAGCAAAGGCCTAAGCATTCCCTAAATTCACGTAGAAGAAAGCATGAGGAACTGGAAGTGTTAGTTTCTTACCATGAGGTAATAATGGGCAACTGATAAAGATGAAATTTTAATTCAAAGTCCTCCATCTCCTTTGAAAACTCCTTTCTTAAAGCTCCTTCTAGAACTAAAATGAATAAATCTGAAACCTAAATGTTTGGAAAAAAATTTTTTTCGAAGAAATTAAAATCTGACTGCCCTTCTGGCTGAAATTACATCAATTAATGCAGAATGAAGGAGCAGTTCCTGCAGGTTGGACATCAAACAAAATGCTAACTTGGATATAGACAGAAAGGAGACCATAGTACTTGCCTGCTTTGTCAGAACCCCAGCACAGACCCGTGAAGTTTTCTTTTCTCTCCTGTGTCCTGCCTTCTCCTCCTTGCAGTAATCCTGCTGTTTATTTGGTCACTGCAAGGCTGTGTTTTTGGAGAGATGTTTTGGTTAGCATAAACCATTTGAAGACTGACTGCAGAAAAGCAGTAACCCATCCCAAATTTAGTGGGATAAAAAGCTCATTGTTTATAACTGCTACTAGTTTAATCATCTAGATGAGATGAATTTGCACTTCCAGCCCTGAGTATGCTCTGATTTCACTGCAAACCTGTTGAGGGATTTTCATTGTCTGTGATAGGAGTCGCATGGAGGGGAAGGAAATACTTTCCCAGCCTTTTAGTATTATTTTATTGTTATTATTGTTATAGTACTTTAGTGTTCCCTTAATTTAACACATAAACACAGGTAAGCAGAGGGGCTGCTATATTTTAATGATGGGGGGAGGGGAAACTATTTATACCACTGCATTAGAAAAGGTACAGAAGAGAAACCCAGAAACCAGCAGCTGAGATCAGGTTTCATTCAGATGATCTAAACCAATGTTGTTTCAGCTAGTTCAATTTTCTCCCCAAGCGTCTGGTTCCTCTGATGTACGGAGTTTCGCCACCCGCACCCGGGAGGCTCTGCTGGCCAGCAGCCTGTTGACTGGCAGTGACCTTGTGCTAACTGTCTGTCAAAAACGGTCACTCAGAATTCACTGGGATGAGAAATAAGCATTTGGTGCCTTTCTTTAGAAACATAAAAGACAGCTTTGCTTTCACACCTTCTAATAGCCTTTTTAAAAATAGTTTCTCTAGCAGGATACTTTTTTAGCACATGAAGCTTTGCGTGTCTATGTTTTCCAGAATTTATTAAGATTATTTTTATATTTTACATGTTTTTTTTTATCTTAAATTTCCTGATGCCACACTGCAATGCTGCCAGTTTAGCAACTCCAGCTGTTTTGAGTCAGGAGAGTAGGCTGTGGTGTCAGAGATGGGAAATTTTGTTTGTCAAGTCAACGCATTAACCCTTCAAGGGCAGCCCTTAAGAACTACCTGTTTGCAAAAATAGCAACAGCACTGTCATTTTCCAGAAGGCAATCCTGGCCTTGGCTCCCGTGCTTTAGCAGTCTCTGGTAGGCTCTTTTTCTGGCAGTGCAGTTGGGGTTCAAGGCAGTGGTGGGATGTGGAAGGTGTCGTGTTTTATTTGGTGTATTTGGTTCCTCCAGTCACTGTGCAGCTGCGTGGGGAAGGGGCAGAGCAACTTTTCCCTCCACAGCCCCAAGGCCTTCAAATTCCTCTTGCCCTTCAGGAAAGGAGTGTCTTTTTTACGGGATCCAAGTGTTATTCAGTGGAGAGACAGGAACAATTTTAAGCTTCCAGGTCTGTATAAGCTCTATTGAGAGTGGAAATTAGTTGAGGCTCCCTGTGGTGTATGTGACTATGGAAGCTACAATGCTCATTTGTCCCGCTGAGCTGTTCTTGTATGTGCTTTACTGGCTGCAGAAGTTTTTTTGGTGTGGGTTTTTTTTTTTTAAATTTTTTTTTTCTTTGGGATTGCAAAGGTCTCCAGTGGAGAACTACAGGGTAGAATGGAGAGTTAAAGCTAACTCTCATTCATGTAGCAAAAAGATATCCTCTCAGAGGATAAGTTAAGAAGGTTTAGGTGTACACTGAGTTAATGCAGTTGAAGAATAAATTAACTATTTCTTGCAGACAAGAAACATGAGTCTGCATTTTAGGGATTTGCTATGGAAAGGGGCAAAGGAGAAAAAAAAACACCTTTATTTTAGAACTAGATTAATGGCTCTTTGATTGAAGACAGTATCTCTGGCTATCTTTTCCCATTTTTCAGCACCTTTGGTGATGCCAGGCAGGTTGGGAAGCCCTGCCTGCATGTCACCCACCTCTTGTGGTCCTGGGGACTGTTCTGGCACTGCCCACAGCAGCTGGACCCTACAAGGAGCCACGGTCCCCAGCCAGGTCCTGGTGTCATCACAAGGGAGGGGGTTGTCTCCTAAAATCTGCCTTGAACCTGCAGGCACAGAGTTACACAGGGCTGGGGAGCCATGGGGTTCAGCGACTGCAGGGTTGTGTGCTGTTGGAACAAAGCCCTGAATTAAGGCTTCCTATTGTATGCTGATAGACTGTCATTTAAAGTCTCAAACCAGCCAAAAGCTCTCACAACCTCACCCTTTCTGCCACCCTGGATACAGGAATAGTCAGATCTTTTTGTTCATGATTAACTGACTCATGCTTAGAAATCATCAATTTAAAAACCATTTCGGGCAAAGTTACTGGAATGTTCTTTGCATGGTCATAGCAGCATATTTAAATTACGAAAGTCCCCAAAAGGTGCTGAAAATATCCTTAATCAATTTCTGAGGATATAGCAAATTTGGTGCTAATTACAGTTATTTGTGTCCCTTTCCCTCTCCAAAAAAGGTCTCTGGGAAGTAGAAGAAAATTTGGCTACATAATGTGCACTGACAGCTCTCACAGTGTGATGGGGAGGGACAATTTGAGACTGTCACAGGGCTACGCTCAGCTTCATAGAGATGGGATTACTCTACATGCTAAAGTATGAGGAAGGCTAAATAACTCACAGGTGTCAACGGCACCAAAGAATTATGTGTGTCTGACCTATGAGAGAATAAATCTCATTTCCTGCTTAAAGACACGAGACATCCCTTTAAGTGCAATGAAATTTTAACATTTCCCCTCCTAATTATCTTTTACAGTTTCCTCAAATTTATAAAACCAAGATTTTCCAATTTTCAAAAATTTTTTTTTTAGTTGTTGGTTTTTTGGTTGTTTTTTTTTTTTTTTTTAAACTGGTAGATTGTGCTCTTTAGTATCATTTTACATAATTTAATACAATTTGTTCCATCCATTGGTTTTCATGGAGATACAAGCTGTTCGTTTGTGAGAAAGCTGGCATAGGAGCGAATGTTGGCAAAGAGTCACCTCCAGGAGTTTATTCAGATTTCAAAGTTGCATGGGGGCACCGGCCATTTTGAAAGAGATAAATGTTAAGGTTGCTTCTTTTTTTTTTTTTGGTTTGGTTTTTTTTTTTTTGTTTGTTNTTTATTTTAGTGGTATGGTTGATAGCCTCTCCCTCCTCCCTTTCCCAGTCCTTGGCAGAGTGAGTCATTGTTATCTTGTCAGCTGAATTGTGGTAAGAGAAAATAATCTAAGCTTAAAAGAGTGGCTTGCTCTGAAACATGTGTTATTGAATGAAAAGAACACAGGTGTTTCTTAATTATTTGTGCAGAAGGAAAAAGTAATGCTGAGCGGATGTGCTGTAATGATTAGTGTGCTAAAGAGGAGAGGCCACAGAATGTAAGATGCTCCTTCCCTCTCCCCATGCTGCTGTCTCCCTCCTTCTGAGCATTGGTGGGTGGTACGAGGAGATGGAGGAGTGCATGAGTCCCTTGACCTCTGGAAAGATGCCTGTTGGACTATCACATGTCAAATAAAGTGTTCCCCTGGCTGGGATGGCACAAGGAATAGTGAACCCTGTCACTGTTTCTGTAGTTGAGGGGGTGGGTGTCCCCACTGGGATTCTTTTTGGAACAAGTCTGTGAATCCCACCCTAGATGTGCCAAATATCATGACCATGGAGTGCCACCACCAGGAAAGTGCAAGATGAGGCTTTTGGGATTGGTAGTCATGAATGCAAGATGCCACCACCCTGCGTCACTCCTAACAACAGCTCTGTCTTTCCACTGCAGCACATTAAGTACTTTTAAGTGCATTAAACAAGCAGACATCTTACCCTAGTGTGCACATTTTGTGGAGGCTGGCAGTGTGAATCTGGTGTTATGCTTCTAAATGTGAACCTGGACCCCATTACCTTGCAGGGTTTGTGTGGGTTGTGTGAGCTGGATGATATCTTCAGGTGCTTGGTGAGCTCTTTCTGTCTTGGCTATATGTTTCTGTAGCACTCAGGTATGGAAGTACCAGTTTAGTTACTGGTGATGCATGCAGAAAGCATCCATCTCCATCCTCTGTGTTTCTCAAAAATACCATGGAGGGATTATGGAGAATAAAAGTACTAAACCAAAAGGATAGAGAGCAGTGGAGCTGGCAGGGTGCAGTGATCAGTGGGAGGTTGTCCAAGATGCCCAGCCAAAGCCACCTCCTCCTGAGAAATGAGATGAACAGGGACTTGTAGTGATTTCAGGTTGGCAGTTACCTGTGGTTTGCTCCAGTGCTGTAATGCTCTCCTCTGCACTGTGCTGGGACGTAAGAGTAGGAAGGCTCATGGCTGTCTTTGGAGGTGCCTCACCCCTCTTACCAATCAAACCCATGTTTTAACAGTGCCAGGTGAAGCAGTCTTGAGATAGGACCAGATGTCCCATTGTACAAATACTGCTTGAATCTTGAGGCCTGTTGCTCACCTGAATTTTGTCTGGTTACTTGTCAGGGTGCAACAGAGGTGAATTCTCAAATTTCTACACTGTATTGTGTGAAGTGGAAGTAATGTTTCTGAAAGACTTTCCACAGTCTTCCAGAAAAGTGAACAAAATGAGCTTTTCTAATGTTTCCTTTGTAACATTGTTTGGGTTTTTGAGGGTTTTGCAGGTGGTGTTTGGTGGAGTTTGTTTGTTTGTAGGCGTTGTTTTTTGTCGATGGTAGGTTTTGGTTGGGTTTGTTTTGTTTTCACAAGTCCTGGCGTTTCAGAGTGCTTGTAGGACAGCTCATTCACAGCCCCAAAGAAAAAGCCTATACTGACTCCCACATATACTAAACAGTACATCAGTGCAAAGAACCCTATGGGAGGAACGCTTTCAAAGAGGAAAAACTCAAGAACATTTTGTGCTTAAATAGCAACTCCCTGTTCTGCATAGTGGTAGTGTTTGGGGCTTTTTTCCTCGCCTCTTCTGAATCCCATTTCTATCAGCTTTGCTGCTGATATTTAATGACCAGCCTAATTCCAGGACTCACCTCTCAAATTTGGTGAGGAGCATGCCACGTCTTGGTGGCCCTGTTGATCTAATACCTTGTGCAGTCAGGGTAGCTTTCCTTTTTTCCTGTTTCCTGGTTTTGGTGCTTTTTGTAACCCTATCAAAGCAACCATGAGCCTTGTTCTCTCCTCTCCCTGGCCATCTGCTTGAAGCATCTGGTAATCAGGTGCAAGCCCCCACATCCAGAGCATTCATGCTTAAATTTGCAGCTACCTTGCCACCCACATTGGCTTTTGTTATACTGCCAAGATGTACCTCTTTGTGTACGCGATATGAGAGAGACTTAAATTCCACCATCAGCCCTCTGAAATTGTGATGGGCCAGGGTGACATTATCACCTTTGAACATAGATATGTATCAGCCTTCTCCCATTTTTCTCTGCTAGAATCTCCAGCTAATCTCTGTTCCAATTGCTCATCATACCCAAGCCATGTGTGTGCTGTGGAGGTTTGAGTCTGAGTTGAAAATAATTTCTCAAAGAAATATCTCCGTTTAAAACATGATCATGCTTAATGTGTGCTTGTCATTTCTGAGATTCTTCTTACATCCCTTTTTCCATCTGAGTAATCTCTGTGTATGTGTCTCCATATGAGACAAATAGAGTCATTGTTCTGCTCCATATTTTAATTCCATATCTGTGTTTTAGGGACATTGTTGCCTTCCCAAAAGACTGACTAAGTATTACAAACTGCCAAATTTAGGCTTTGGGAAGTGACTGTAACTGAAATTGCCCATCGAATTTAAGAGCAGACAAATAGTTTTGTCCAAAACTCCAAAGCCAGTGACCTTGAGCACTATCCCCTGTCCCTTACAAAGGGATCCCCAAAAGAGAAGAACTCCACTGCTGCTGATTTGTCTTCCAGTAGCCCCAGATTAGAAAACAGAAAAGCATTTTGTATTGTAACTTTCTGCTATGGTATAATCTTCACATGTATTTGATCTGTTAGAGTAGAAACATCAAACTGAAGCTGCTCATTGTAGGAGGATATGGAGTTGTAAGGTAGTTACTAGCTCCTGTGTTTGGATGGAAAGAGTGCCCATCTGTTTGAGCAGGATTGATTTAATAATGCCATAGCAGTCACAGATAAAAGTCCCAGGGCAAGATGGGCCTGGGTTTTGGAGATGGCCCATCTGGTGCTGAGCTTGGAAATCCCCACCACCTATGATAAAATCTTGCAGAACGTTGTGCCCCAGCAAAACTGGGAACTTGCCCCAGCAGACCTGATGTGCCTCCTATCTCACCCAGGGGATGCTGTCAGCTTGGCTTTCTCTATCACCTGAAGATCACCCAGAACAATTGTGAAACATACCTTGAGACATCCTTGGTGGGGTCTGCCCAGCCAAAGCTCAGGCTTGCTACCAGCACTGGCACACCAGCATCAGGAACAGCTTCTACACTTCAGTGCTGCACTTTTCAGTGCATTGGTTTGATGATCCTGAAGTGCTGGCTGCTTTGTCTGATGAGAAATGTGCTCAGGAGAGGTACAGAGAATGGTGGCAAAGAAGTACAATTCCAGAATGGTCCTTACATTGGTAGTAGCTGAGGCCAGATTCACATGCAGAAAGGGCATGGTAAAACACCAAATAGAAGTGGCAACTGTATTTCATTGCTTACTGCAACCAATGCCACGTTCTTCTTCTTATAAGCATGATTTTTTTTTTTTTTTCTTCTCAGATTGCTTATTCNTTTTTTTTTTTTTAATGTAAGATATATACACACACACACACACACATATATAAAGTCTATAAATTGCTATAATGCTCCTTTGCTTTTTGAGTTTAAGGCTGACTAAGAAGAAGTCTTCTTTGGCATAATTGCTCAGTGAAGATATAAAATATTTTATTTGTGGGGATTTAAAAAAAATGTTTTTAAGATAGAAAAGATAGAATTGTTCT
>VWZE01017259.1:259200-278367 GCA_013396675.1 Eubucco bourcierii | reverse complement strand
GGTTTTTTTTTTGTGCTGTTTGAATTTCATATGAACTTCAGTAGATATTTGTATACACAAGCAGGATGTGTTACATCCACGTGCAATTCCTCATGTTCAGCACAGTGTTGTCACCTTTTCTGCTGTCTGTAAATGCACCTGCACTTACCAATTGCCCAGAAAACGCTGTGGCTGCTGATGCATGTGATTTTCACAGAATATAAGGAAAAAAAATAGTAAATAAATTAAATTTGGCTTCATAGATTTTTTAATTTTTTTTTTTTACAGAAGGCACTGGAAAGTCTTTCGTGGTTATTGCAAAAGTCAGAAATAATTGCACAGGGATTTTGCCACAAATGGGTAAAATAGAGGAGTACGTAGAAAAGGCCTTATTGGCTTGAGTCATGAAGTTGGCTCTCTCTGAGTGTTGTGCCGTAAGTTTAGTGGGAAAAGTTTGACAGCAATTTAATTTTCATTGACAAATACTGTCATAATATTGAGGGAAACTGTATCAACAGTAGTGGTCGATGCTCAACCAGTCATATGGACTGGACGAGCTTACCATATGCTTAACTACAAACTTCTCTTGGAAAGCTCCTTTAAAACACTTGACAAGCTTAAGATACTAGTCAGTAATGAGCTTGAACAGAATACGTGAAGTTTCACATTTTGTACAGAAAATGGATTAGTGTTTATGTATTTCCTGTACAGAAGACTATTGTATGCTGGTATCTGTGTAGCTACAATGTCTATGTGCATTGCTGTAGCCTGAGGTTCACCTAGTCAAAGGAAATTTAAAAGTGAAAATTAAAAAAAAGAACCAAAACAACCCAAACCGTAATTTATCTGTTCTGCACAGCATTAAAGTGGGAATCTCTTCATTTATGTTGCATATACAGCGCTCGAATTTGCAGCTTCTGGTAGTAACAGGAATGCCAAAAACACAAATGGAGGCAACCCCCCATATTAGCATGATAATTATTACAGCAGGTGATAGGTCAAGGCTTTCATTAATGTGCAGCATTACTACTTTCTCCTAGCAATGAACCTTTTAGGCTGATCGCTGCCTTTAGCAATTTTTACTGTGAACTTATAGATTTCTATCTATAATTTCGCACAGTCTCTGAGTATTTGACCTGACGTCTGTCTACCGGATACCAGGGCAAATCAGGTATCCAAAGATGAAAATACTTCATCTTGATTTCAGTGGGTTGTTTTGGGGTTTTTCATTGTTTTTTTTTGTTGGTTTTGTTTGTTTGTTTGTATTTTGTATTTTTTTTTATCTGATTGTACCTACAATTAAGAATTCTGCTTTAAATGTGTTCTGTTGTTCCCCCCCCCCATATCACTTGCTAATACACTGGGGCACACAGATTTCAGCTCCTGCACCATTTTTTTTTTTCTTTAATTCCTTTCTTCATACAGTCAGAGAAGTACATGTGTGTGTATGTATTTGTGTATATATATATACACACACATATGTATGTATGTGTGTATATGTACACACACACACATAGATGTGTATGCATATATATACACACACATATAGATATGTATGCATATATATATACACACACACATAGATATGTATGTGTATATATATACACACTGTGAAGGTTTGGGAGTTCCTCCCCCCCCCCCTCTTTGTAGAATGACCCAGACTAGCACTCAGTCNCCTTCCACCTTCTCCCCACCCCTGTACCTTACCCCAAGGTTTGCCTTACGTGCAAGATAAATTAGGAGGATCAGCCAGGTGGGTAAGAAGAAAAGTGGTTAGTGAGGATTAATCAGCAGAGGAGCCAGAGCCCAGAAGCTGCTAGATTGCCCCAGCAGCTCCTATCCCCAGCAAGCCACAGAGAGAGACTGACTTATCTATTGTTTTGGTTAGTGTTCCCAAACAATTCTCCAGCAAGCGTATGAGTGAAGTAGACATCATGATGTTTTCCTTTCACAGCCTATAGTGTAATTTTCTGTATTAAAATATTCCAATTAGCCTCAAACCAGCACACACACACACACACATATATATGTATGTGTATATATATACACACACACACATAGATATGTATGTGTATATATATACACACACACACATAGATATGTATGTGTATATATCCACACACATATAGATATGTATGTGTATATACACACACATCTACATACGTGTGCGTATACACACACATGTCTACATACGTGCGCGTATATATATACACACACGTCTGCCTACGTGCGCGTATATATACACACACAAGTCTGCCTACGTGCGCGTATATATACACACACACGTCTGACTACGTGCGCGTATATATACACACACAAGTCTGCATACGTGCGCGTATATATACACACACAAGTCTGCATACGTGCGCGTATATATACACACACGTCTGACTACGTGCGCGTATATATACACACACAAGCATATCTATATATGTATGTGTATATATATACACACACACACACACATATCTATTTCTCTATCTACATAGGCTTGTGTGTATTTAACGTGTTTTTGACTGTGGCCAAATACTGCGCCAGGTTAGAGATTCAGTTAGATAATTCAAACAGAAGTCTGACCTGATTCTGTCTTAATTTGCTATGTTTTGTTAGCATTGAGCCATTTGTAATTTAGTTACATGTAGAGCAGTTCAGTGATGAGCAAGTTTAAACAATATGGAAGGCATAATGTATGCTTACATGAAAAGCATATACAGCCTTTCATTGCACTTTGTACTCAGGAATCATTCTCTTTTTTCAGTTTCACTGTGCTTTACTCTCTGAAAAGCAACTCTCCTCATTAGAAAGAATTAAAAAATTGTGTTTAAAATATTAACAGAAAATAGCAGGTTCTGTGGATGGTTTAGCCAGGGTGTAATTTCTTAGTGTAAATATTTTGGAAACTGGTTTCATTTGCAAGGTTTAGTGTTTTAAAGATATTTCTTGTAGGAAAAAAAAAAAAATTAACCCTGATTTGGATTCCTTTATCCACAGATCAAACATGGCTCATGAAATGGCACTCTCACAGATTGGATGGAATCAAGTTTGGGTTTTTTTGGCACATTGGTCAAATCTCCTGCCACTAAGTATAGTAACTACCTTTTATTTTCCAAGTGCAAGGAATGGATGATCCCCTCGGTTTTCTCAAGTCATTGCTTTTGCCCCCTATTTATCACTATTATGTTTTATTTCTTGTCTACAACCACAATTTAGGCTGTTTGGCCTTGAATTAGATGGGACTAGATGGTACCATCTGCCGAATTCTCAACAGCTATTAAGATTCTTAGTTTTTTAGCCTTTTTTTTTTTTTTTTTTTCATGTATTCATCTGACAAGAAAAAGAAGGCTAAAGTGGTGTCCAGCATTTTTCATTTTATCAGTTTGGCAACAAAAGCATATTGGCATGGGTACATTTCTTGTAGTAAGTGCCCGAGAGTACAAGTGTAAAGACAGCTTTAAAGCTTGCCATGAGACCCTATTTTATTAGCAGAGATGTGTGAACCCACCTGCTACAGCCTGGAGATTTTAAAAAATCATCACTTGGTAGCCTGAGATGGCCACAACAGTAACAGTTGTAATGGTGTGTTGGCTGTGGTCTTCTGGTGGTGTGGCGTGTCACTTCTGGTTTATCTCAGAAATACTTGTCAGCTCTCAGTATTGCATTCTTTACCCTTACCTGATCTCCACCCATGCAACAAAGATGCAAAATCTCTTTAAAGAAATGAGAAGGAATGGGCCCTGTTGCTGCAGCACAAGAGGTGCAGGTACCCACGGGCCCCAGCCACGCTGCTGCTCTTTGTACCCTACTCCCAGCACCCATCCTGCTCAAAGCTTCAGCCTCTCTGCTGCAGCTTTGCCTTACAGATGCTTCCCATTTTATTTGACACTACCCTAATCACCCATGTAGCACAGAAGAAAAGATTCCCACCATTTTCCTTTGTCAGCTGCTAATGTGAGAGCAGTTCTTCCAAAGAAACCCACAGGACCTTGCTCTGCAATGCTGCCAACCTGGTGTGTCATCACCAGGTTTTTTTTCATCTTGCTTGAAGTGAAGCATTTATCAGCTGGTTTTGAAACCTCATTTTGCATTTAAAAGTGCAGTAATTGGACCAAAGAGAATGCTGGTATATGGTGTTTTTTTTTCTTTTTAAATAAAAAAAGCCAAGCGAAAGAACATCTTAGGTGGCGGCCTAAGTGACTGTGGGAATTTGCTCTTAGATGGAACAAGTCCAAACACTATCGTCATGATCTGGGCTGTTTTGGGTGCTTTTCAAGCATTTATTTTGCATTGATATGATCAAACACTAGATTCAGAATGACTGCTTTAAACTCAACAAAATGAACACAGGGATTCACTGAAGGCGAATCCAAAATCATGTTGGGAGCTTTGTGCCTCCTTTTTAACAAGACCTTTTCTGCATTCACTTTTTAACTGATGACACCATACCGGGGGTTGTCGTTCAACAGATTGTTGGTTCTTTTAACAATTTGTTCAATGGAGGAGGAGGAGGAGGAGGGAGTAGAGGCAACTATATTTGTCACGACTGTTGTTTGGTAAAATAATTGATTTTTCCAGTTTGGCAACCAATTCCCATTTTCTGCTGCTTTATTATATCATCCCCCCCTCCTCCCCCCTTTCATGTCTTCAACAAAAGACACTTTTCCCTTCCAATTCTTAATAGCATTTTGCAGTCTCAGCTTTCTTGATCAAGGAAACTGGGTCCAAGAGAGAAGTAGTGATTTGCATACTGGCTTTTGGGGCAGCACCTGCAGACTGAGCCTTGCTGCATCTTTGGTGCTGGTCCAGGTGGGAGGAGTAGCCTCATGAAAGGTGCCCTGCCGTGTGTCTCCCCACCCTTCTACCCTGTAAACATAGGACGACTTCTTTTGATTCCATACCCTTAGCAGTTGTTTCACAAGCTTTTCCTTTTTCATGTAAAGACACATGGAAGTGTTGCACCCTCAGGGAAGATCTTCATGCTGTATACGTTTGTCATAGCAGATGATCTGCCTGTGCCTTTTTCTTTGAGCTGCGAGGCTCCATGCTTTGATGATACCTGTTTTTGGCTAGGGCAGTAACCAGTGCTAGTCTGTGAGTTGGCTGACGGCATTATCTGGGCAGAGGAGAGTGTTTATTACTTTATAAGCTCTGATGATTAAAAAGAAAAGAAACCTTTTTACTAATTTAAGTAGTTCTTTAAAATAATTTTTTTCTTTTAATACCTGTTTTTAGTTTCTACCCAGAGTTCTGATAGTTAGTCCTGAGGCAGGTATCTGTGGAACTTGCACTGTGTAGTACCAAGGGCCCCTTCTTTGCAGGAGTAATGAAAAGGCTGCTCAGACTCCCCACATGAGGCACCCAGCAGTATCTCAGAAGGATGAAAGCAGCCAGACTCTGCTGCGCTTACTGCTTAAAATCCTGTTAGCTTTTGGTATTCAGGTTAAGTATTGCAAGGACTAGTTTTGAGAACTGATATGAGGTGGTAAACCCTGAGTGTCTCAGATTCGCCATCACTGTGCCAGCTCATACCTGCACTTTGATGTGCAGGTATGCATGATGTAGGAAAGCTCAACTAAGCCAGATGCAGCAGCATGTGCTGATGGTGTGAGAAGAAGGGAAAGGGAGGAGGCTGTAAACTCTCCTGCATTCAGAGGAGCAAATAGAACAGGACAGAATCTCTTGGACAATACCAGTGTAAGGCTGGATTTGCAGGTGGGCTGGTCTTACCCTTGCTAAGTGAGCCCTGCTCTCATAGAAAGGTAGGGATGTGTGCTGCAAACAGCTAAATGAAGCAACCTCAGAGAGACTATGCAAATGCCTCTGTGAGAGGAAGATGCTGCCTTAAAAAAAAAAATAAATTATCCCAGTTGGAAGCAGCACTCCATGTAGGATGCTGGTCAGGATTCTTATTGGTTTTAATCTCTTTTTGGAGATGGGAAGTGGTTTCCTGAACATTTGCTTTTGGTTCTTGTGGCATGCAGGTGTGCTAGGTACTGCCCTGGTGTGTATGGGAGGTTTGTGCCCCTGCTTCTGCATATATTCACTGCCAAATTTTTAGAGGCCCCAGTATGGAACTGTATTCGCATGTTAAATTTAAAAACATATTGAATATATTACTAGTATTGGATTTAATGTATAAGTAAAACTAACTATCCATAAATTAGTAAGTTTGCAGATGACACCAAGCTGTGTGGCACAGTCGACTTGCTAGAGGGCAGGGATGCCATCCAGAGGGACCTGGACAGGATGGAGAGGTGGGCCCAGGACAATCTCATGAGATTCAACAATGCCAAGTGTAGGGTCCTGTACCTGGGTAGGCACAATCACAAGCACAAATACAGGCTGGGTGGTGAATGGCTGGAGAGCAGCCCTGAGGAAAAGGACCTTGGAGTCTGGGTTGATGAAAAGCTCAACATGAGCCTGCAGTGTGCACATACAGCCCAGACAGCCAACCGAGTCCTGGGCTGCATCAAGAGAAATGTGGCCAGCAGGGCAAGGGAGGTGATGCTACCACTTTACTCTGCTTTTGTCAGACTCCACCTGGAGTACTGTGTGCAGTTCTGGAACCCTCAGCACAGGAAGGACATGGAAGTGTTGGAGCGGGTCCAGAGGAGGGCCACAAAGATGATCAGAGGGCTGGAGCAGCTCTCCTATGAGGACAGGCTGAGGGAGTTGGGGCTCTTCAGCCTGGAGAAGAGAAGGCTTCGAGGGGACCTGATAGTAGCCTTCCAGTATCTGAAGGGGGCCTACAGGAAGGCTGGGGAAGGATTATTTACAAGGTCCTGCAATGACAGGACAAGGGGCAATGGGTTTAAACTGGCAAAGGGGAGATTTAGACTGGATGTTAGGAGGAAGTTCTTTCCAGTGAGGGTGGTGAGACACTGGCACAGGTTGCCCAGGGAGGTCGTGGATGCTCCCTCCCTGGAGGTGTTCAAGGCCAGATTGGACAAGGCCTTGAGTGACCTGTACTAGTGGGAGGTGTCCCTGCCTATGGCAGGGGGTTGGAACTAGGTGATTCTTGAGGTCCCTTCCAACCTTACCATTCTATGATTCTATGAAAAACACTTTCAAGAGAAAAGTGTAATAATTGCCCTGATTTAAGTGAATGAAGTGGTTAAGGCTTCTATTTACTAGCTTTGTTAAGCATAAATGTCTAATGTTTAAGCTTCAACATTTTCTTCAGCACCAACCCTCTAGGAGCATACCAAAACATGACTGAATTTTGTAAGTTACTGTAATTTGTGAAAGCTTTTTCCAAAACTTTTAAACTCAGATAAAATATTATAATTTTTGTCCTTAAAAAGTTCATTTCCTGTTCTTTTTAATTATTGCAAATTGGGTACAATAATCTTGGTTAGTTTGGGTACTAGAAAGGTGAATGCGCATCAGTAACAACAACAGGATTTTATGAACTTTTTTTGGCAATATTATGTAATATTTCCATTTCTGTTCTCTTTTGTTGGGGGTTTGTTTTGTTTTTCAATTTTACATGTAGTAATTAATTTTGTCTTGCTGACAGATGATTCTCAATGACTGATTTCCTAGAAAAAAATCCAGACATATTTTAACCCTTTGTATTCATTCTAGACACCTTTCATTCATGGGTCTGATTGTAATGAATTGATACTCTGCTAGGCTCTGTTACAAATTAGTGGTATTTATTTGAGTTATAGCTGCAACTTCATCTTTTTTTTCTGGATGGGTGGTGGGAGTGTAGACCAAGTTGATGCTTGCTTTGTGCTGACCAAAATATACTTTACCCTAAGCAGCCCTTCCTGTGTTCCCGGTAACCAGTAAGGGAGTGTGCTTGCAGGTGTACTCCTGCCTGCAAGAGCCTGTGAATCTATGTTATGTCGCAGTGTGGAGTTTCACCAGCATGATGGTAATGTTTAGGTGCAGAACGCAATGTGCCCCTCCCACTAGGATCAGAAGACTTCCAAAACAGCAAGAGAGGGTGTGGGGCAGCTGGGTCATAGCAACTATAGCACAGAACTCATTATGCTGCAAGCTGACCTCCATGTCCTTCCTTTGCCCTCTTTCCTTGCTGTTGATCCTTCTCTTAGCCTTGCAGTCTGTGTATTTCTAGTATTCATTGTACTGTGCTTGCAGAGTGTGACGTTGTTAGGTGTCCCTCAGGGCTTCTGCTACAAAAACACTGGTTTTAAGGATGTATCCTGAAAGTATGTGCCCAGGTTAGGTGGACATAACCTTCTTCCCTAATCAGGGGAAGATGCAGTTTAGCTGTTGCTCACTGGACTTGTCTGTAGGCTCTGTGCACACATGGGACGCTCTAGCTGAAGGTAACAGCTTGCAAAGTCTGTGTATGGTGGCAGGCCTTGTGGCCACTTCTAGAGTGGTTCTGTATTATAACTGAAGAGTAGGAAGAGGGCCAGCACCTGTTTGAAATTTGTGAGAAATACTCCAGGAACTCAAGGAAGGTTTTGATAGTAGCAAACTTGGAAATATGTATCACTGGTAGCATGGGTGTTTTGTTGGTGTCTCTCATTTTGATCGGTTATTCTTTGTTGGTTTCTTATATTTTTTCCCCAAGTGGAGTTTTCTTGGGGTGGAGGTGATATTTTGGTCTGGTCTTTTTCAAAGTATCTCCCCTGAACCCTGTGTTGTTGCCTCTTTTCCTGGTCTCTTTGCCACTCTCCTCTCCTACTCTTGGCCCCATCTGAAAGGCAAGCCCTGCTTGTCTACCTCTGTCAACTTCTAAAGGGTCCCAACAGAAATGCCTCTCTGTAAGGTATTCCTCCCTGCTCAAAATCCTTAAGCCTGAAGCAGGGCCACTGAAGTGCTGTTGCAGAAGATCTCCTCCTAAGCAGACCCTCTTTTATTGGATTGGTGCTATTTTGATAAAAAACATTCTCAAATAAACTTGCATTACGTGGTAGGCAATAAGGACTGTGCTATCAATTACAGACAGCTGTAGATACCAGTCTATCACTCATACTGTGGCTGTACCGCTGCGTGTAAATCTCATTTGTTTCTGTGATAGTTTGAGCAATAGAATTTCCAGCCCCACATTTCTAGTAGCTTCATGCCAGGTTTGCAAGACCAGCTATGAGGGAAACAGCATCATCAAGAGTATTCCCTTAAGGCCCTCTTTTTTTTTTTGTGTGTGTGATGTATTTTTGCTTGGAAAATAATAAAAACCCCACCAAAGCAGATTAAGTGAATTAGCTTCAGTTGTGGATGTGCAGGGGCAGCCAGGCCATTGGGCTCCTCTGCAGCCCAAAGGAATGGGGGTGGCTGGTTGTGCATCCTCTGGCACCTCTCAATGACTTGCTTTCACATGTTACATGCATGAAAATCTGCAGTTGTGCCAGTTTACACTGCTTACCTGGCCCATGAGACAGACTTTAGTATTTCACTTGAATAGTGGCTCAAATAGTTTTAGAGTACTGAAGGATGAAAAGCCAGGGACATCATTTCACCGTTTGCCTTTTCTTGTGAATGAGTCATGGTGTAGGATTTTTCCACAGGTTGTTAATGCTGCCCTGGGTTGCCTGTGACATTGACTATCATCTCTATGTAAAGAAATTCCACTTAAATTCCATTAATGCCTGCTTTCCCTTAGCTTCAGCTCATGCACACTTGTTAGATACGGCTGTAACTTGAGGCTACTTTGGCAGTTGCATACTGCCTACCTCGGCTTTTAAAGAACACTGATCTGGTTTGGTTTTGACTCACTGGGATAATTTTGTCACTCAGCTATTTGAATTTTCTGTACATATTTAATGATAAAGATAGCCAAAGTTAGGGTAGGCTTCCAGATATTTCCTTGTTATCCTGTTACACCCTGTAGGAGTGATTTTGCACAGTTTAGTCAGTGCCTCAGTTGGGAAATTCCAGAAATATCTCTGCTGCTTTTTATGTTGACAATAGGTCCTAGGCTTAAGATTTTTAGAGTTTAATTTCTAATTATTCACTGCACTTATACCCCTTTCGTGTCTGCTTAAGGAGGACGGCGAGTGGCGCTTGCCTTTTGTTCTTGCCACAATGTTACTTGACATTTTTTTCTTTATTGAATAGCATCCCATCACTTTCTCTGCTCACTCAAAGGCAGGCTGGATTTTTTTATTTATACATTGTCCTTTCATTCATATTGTCTGTGACTTCTCCTCCATTTTCTACTTTGAATAAATTTCATCCTTTTTTTGCATGTCATTGAAGAGAAAGAGAAGCGGAATAAAATCAGCCTCTTCAGTGCTGTTTGGGACAGGCCCAGCCATTGCCTCCCATCACTCTGCTCTCTTGATGTTAGCATGCAGAGAGCTGTGCCCTCCTACACTGTCTGGTTAGTTCTGCATTATTTAGCTCACCCTCCTGTCAGAATGTACAGCATTGTAGCCTGTTATGGGATCATACCTTTCACAGAGTCCATGTAAATCATGTTCATGGCTTCCTTCAGTTCTTTTTGAGGATTTTAGGAGTTTTGGGGTTTTGGGGTTTTTTTGGTTTGTTTTTTTTTTTCCTCAAATATTCTATTAGTTTTGTTACGTGTGGTCTCCCTTTTTGTGAATCCACGTCAAATAACTTTAATTAAATCATAACTGTCCCTATTTTGTCCATGATTAGTGTTTCCAATATCTTTCCCACTGCTGAAACCAGGCTGACTGGTGTTTAATTTCCGTGATCTTCCCAAGAGCTGTCCTTATCTGTAGGTGTTACATTAGTCCACAGGTACCTCCCATCCACAGGTACCTCCCCTGCCTCCAAAGATGTTCCACAGATATTTGTTAAAGTGCCCCCTTCCTTCTGCCTCTGTCTTCCAGATTCTGGCAGACATCCCATTTTCAGTAACTTATTTTGGACTTTAGCTACTCGAAGAAGTATATTTTAATAGCCTTACCATCTTTGAATTTATTCATCTTTCTCATCCTTGGTAGCTGCTCCATTGATATTTGTAGCCACCATGGCTGCAGATACCCTGCTTGGTGCCCCAGTTGTTTGATTTGCTTGTGTGCAGTGATGAGTGGCCTCATGTCGCTCTCTGCATGTGCATCCCAGTGCTTGATAAATGAAGAAGCCACAATTGCTGTTCAGAGGCTGGGGCTAGTGTCCTGTCCCCTCAGTCCTGAGATCTTCTGCTTGCTATTACGGTTTCCCCAAGACAGAGATCACTTCTTTGACTCTTCATGTATTTTTGTCAGGCTGCATGTGTATTTTCTGCTGATATGAACTCATCATTGAGCACTTGCCATTTCTGTATGGAGTTGCTTCCTCTGCCTCTTTATTCCATTCAGGGTCTGCATTTCCTTTCATTGAAGTTAGCTGGGAGTTTTGCCATTGCCTTCCTCGAGAGCAGCAGTGAGCCTGCGATTCACTGACACTTTAAGCATGCTCTCAAAAATTAGCCCTGCTGAAATTGAACATTGATATCGAGCTTTATATTTTAGCTGTAAATACAACTCTAAATCTTTGAATGCTTCTTCTGTTTGAAGAATGGCTACTATGAAGAAGCCCATTAATTTTAATGTTAACTCTCTGTGGGTCAATTTGGATTGTAACATTTCCACTGTCATGGTTGTGAAAACAACCATCAACAGAACTTCCTGGATATTGCACCAGGCGCACCAAAAATTCTTTGTCTTCCTTCCCTGTCATTAGCAAGCTTTTACTTGTAGAAAACTGGCTCAAATAGTGATTAAATCTTTGAGGGGAAAAAACCCAACAGGCATAATTAAATTATGAGGGGAAAAAAGCTATGACAATAAAGTGAAGTATGGGGTTTGGGGGGTTTTGTTTGGTGTTTGTTTGCTTTTTAAGAACAGTGTGAAAACTTTCCTTTTATGTTTCCCTTGGTAATAATGTTGCATCACATGCCTCTGTCCCCACAAACCGTTGTGGAAATGAGCCCACGGGACCCGTGACTTCAACCAGAAAATGTTGCTCTGTCCTTAGCTCACCCCACTGTGATGAAGCCTGGTACCACAGATGGTATGTAAGCTCACACTCACTTCTCTGAGACCATGGAAACCCGAGTATGATGGAATACATCAGACTGGAGTGGCAGCCTTGATTGCGAATATTTTTTGTTAAAGTCAGACACTGAATGCTACTGTAATGACATTTTATGTCTTTCCTGCTATATTCTAGTAGAGAGCCACAGGTGTTCCACTGGAATTACTCACACATTTATAGAATTGGACATTCTGTCATTAAATGGACTTAAAACTAAAAAGCCTTTGTCTGCGAAAGGTGACCAATAGAAAGGGACTTTGGATTATCTGATATCCCATAACTTAATCATATGGCTCTTAAGAGCAGGACATAAGCAGCTGTGTCTCGCTAATATGCATGCAATATGTGTAAAGTGATATGCTTTAATTCTAAACTTGTTTTTAGCAGGAAGAAAAAAAAGCATTTAGATGAGGAACATTAAGATTCAGCATTAACCATTTTTTTCCTCAGGGCAAAATTATTCATCACCTGATATTTATTAAGGCAACATTTTTATTTTATTGCTCTGTACTGTAAAGAGTCTTTCCAAACATTCTCAAAGTTGTGTGGGGAAGTTTTACAGGCAGATTTGCTGGCAGTATTTAAAGTGGTTTTCAAAGTCAATGAATTTGATAAAGATATTTTCCTTTTCCTAACTAGTAATGTTGTCAAGTCTCGCACTGCAAATAACAGACATAAGCAGTCATTTAATTTATTATTTAATTTTAATTCTTATGTATCCTCCCACATTATATAAACTTGATTTCTGTATTGTAGCCTTAATTGTTAGTTTGTGTTGGTTTAATCTCTCTTATATAAGTATGTTTGCTTTAATAATATTTTAAAAAAAACTAAGACAAAGAAACTGTAGATTAGAGACTTTATTTTCAGGGTAAAATGATACGGATAAGTGAGCGTCAACTGACCAGAAATTATTTGCTTCTGTCTGTTAGACACGTAATGGAGTCATTTAACTAGTCAAATTAGGAGCTGTAGAAATGCACCATGCTTCATTACTGAGTTCGAATGGGCACCATTTTACATTTACGTCAAAAATTATCTCATAGCAAATTAATGTTTTCATTGTGCCGGGAAGCCGAAGATGTGCAGTATCAGCACCACCTAGAGGCTACCGCACAGATGGCTTGGAAATGTTTGTCAAATAAAAACCCGATAGGAACAGATAATCTTTAAGGAGCAAAGTCCTTCAAATAAACCTCTGCCTTCCCCAGAATAGCCCTGGAAGTTTTTTTCTTTCTTTGCTGTCTTAAGCTATGCTCGTTCGGCACCATATCTGCATCAGGGGCACAAGCGCTTGCCAAACTTTATTGAATGGCTCAGGTTTGTTCTTCTGTAAAATCCTCCTGTGTCAGTACCACTAACTGCAGGCTTTTATTGCACAAGGGTGATGTTAAAAGTCAGAATATCGCTTGAAAAATCCAGAGAAGAAGCTCCCTGGACAACCAGGAAGAATTTCCAGGCAACATGATAGAAGCTGTTTCTTTCTTGAGAGTTTCTGAAACGCCAAGGAGAAAGTTATTATTTAACAAATTGTGTACCTATTTGACAAACTGAAACAAAGATGGGAGTGAGATGAAAGCAAGAGCAGCAGGTAGACTTACCATTTAAAAAAAGTTATTGCACTGAATAGCTGTGATGCAGGAACTAAGAAATCGTAACACAGAATTAGCAATAGTTCTAGCTGCAATAATATAAATGGGATGGTGGCAGTGGTAAGTTGTTTAAAGCAGAGAGTCGTTTTGGCTGGCCAACATTCTCTTTACCAAAGGGGTGTTTGTTGAACACGAGGTAGTATAAAAACTAAGAAAATTCTAATAAAACATAACTTCCCTGGNCCCCGCCTCAAGGGCTCTTCCAGCAGTGCCAGGGTATAGCAGCACACCTGGCATTAGACAACTAGATAACTTGCAAGGCAGGAAGCTTTCATATCTAAGTGTTTTGTGATGAAAGGCTGTGAAGGGTAAGTGCCCTTGGCTGCATGGTATAGTGTTTCAACGTAACTCCTAGAATTGTGAAGGGTTAAAAAGGGTTAAAACTGAAAAAGAAATATCTTAAATTTGTGGAGGGGAAAAAATGGGTGGGGGTGGGGTGGGTGGGATGAGTGGGGTGGAATAAGGAAAAATTAGAAGTGGCAGCTCACAAGACCTGACACTGTACTTTGATGGCAGGTACTGTGCAGGCTGAGTCCTCCCAGCTCAGCTTCAGTCCATCACTGATCCTCAGCTTTTCACTGCTAACCATGGTCTTGGAAACTTAGAGCAGAGCAGTTAGTGAGGACAGACCACCACGGCCAGTCCAGGCTTCCATCTGCATGGAACAAAAAGTATCCCCCAGTAATTCTTTCAGGGCAAGGGTTTTCTTGCACAAGGAATTATGTGGTGCCCACGAGCAGAAATTTGCAGGATTTGAGACTTGGATATGATCTGCATTAAATATATTTTGTAAATTGACCAGAATATTTAAATATGTTTTCCACTCTTATTAAATGGTGTGTGTGCGTAACTGAATTAATTCGCCATATTAATATTCTTAGAAGACATTTATAGAACAAAACAAAAACATCCACAATGTATCTTGACACAAAGCACAGGAGCAAGAGACAAAGATGAGCTGAGAGGGGGAAGTGGACCAGAATTCATTTAGTGTTACACTTATCTCTGGAGCAAATGATCACTCATTAATTAAAATGCTGCTGCCAATTGTAGTTGGAAGACAAAAATTCTTCATGATTGTGTCAAGTGTGTAATTTTTGTTAGTACACTATTATTTTTCATGTTTCAATGAGATGCTCTTCAGGATCCTTTTGAAAAAAAAAAATCGAATAACTGCTTATAATATTATTTCAGGGCTAAGTATAGTGTCTTAAATACAGACTGTGCTGTAGGTTCAAGAATCTGATGTGACTTTAGGGCCACAGTTATGATAATGCCAGATATGTAGATGATAGAACATGCCTGTGAGCAAGTTTTCTTTTGTTCTAGACAAAGCTTTTTCCCCTCCTTGGGTTGTGGATTTGGTTGGTTTTCTTTTCTTTTCTTTTTTCTTTTCTTTTTTTTTTTTTTTTTTTTTTTTTTTTTTTTAAATGGCTTAAGCTCATTGCAGAAAGGGATTTCTTTGAAATAGCAAAGAAAAAAATGTTAAGAGCCTTGCTTACAAATACCCTGGTATTTTCTTCTTCTTTTTTTTTTTTAACTGTAGAAGCACTTTACCTATTATCATGAATCTTGTCTGCTGAGATAGTTCAGCCTTCATGTTATGTTTACCAAGGCCAGAGTAGAGGATCAAATAATTTATAACCATTCCTGTTGGGTTTTATGTAATAACTTTGGAACTCATATAAAGTAATGATCCACAAACTCTTTTAATGTTCATTATAAAATATGAAATATTTCTCAGAACCATTGCAATTATGTGACCAGACATAACTGTTTCACACATGAGTAAATACAGGGAGGTTTAACATAACTTTATTATCTTCCTGTCTTTTCCTCTCATTGATGTGATAATACTGTTTTAATATTTTTCTAAAGAAAAGTTAAGTAATTTCAGAATCTCTATTGAGGCCTAGTTTATTGGTTTTTGTAATAGAGTACTCAAGAATAATTGTATTTATGATTAGACTGATAGTAGTAAATGTTGTTGTGCTGAATAGGGGTAAAATACCCTGAAAGCTTTATATTATGATATGAATGTATACATATATATCAGTAGGAAGGAATTATTAATATCTGTCTGTCTGTCTATGCATTTATATTATGCTCATCATAGTATCAGTGCACCTTCTCTGGAGACTTTCTGGGGTTTAGCAGTTATTAAAATGTCAGTAGATATAGGATGGCAAAACTCATTAAGACTACAGAAAAAAAAAACATCCCAGGTTCTTGCCTGATACTTAGAGCTAACCTTTCATTTCCCCCTCCTCTTCTGATCTTCTTGGATTTAGACAAGACTTAAAGTGGAGCCTGCCACAACCTAAACTCTCTGCTTAAGCTGTTTGATCAGCCCAAGCCTGTTAAACCTGTCTGGGGACAACACTGACCTTCTGAGGGTTTCTGGCCCATGCAGTCTGGGAGAAGCTGCTGAACTTTATAGTTGGTAGCTCTGAAGCTTTTCACATCTCTGTCTCTGTGCTGTACCTCTTACAGGAGTGCTAGACACACAAGCTTAGCTTTGAGATCCCACCTGCCTGTCTGAGTTACAGCTTATGCAGTGAGCATTTGGTGCTAATGCAGGGGAAAATAAGCCACCCTGGAGTAAACAGCAGGGAGGGGGAAAAGTAGATAGCATTCAGAAGGATGGTCACCTTCCCCCTTTCCTTCCTTGAGGAGCAGCATTCAGCATCCAGAAGAGGGAGAGAGGTGAATGTGTGTGTGTGTTTTTTCAAGCTGGCAAATGTACTATATGATTTTTATTTTGCCAATGTAAATTTGTAATATAAAATTACAGAATTTTGGTGTCCAGCTGAATGATACTAGAGGAATGTCGTCAGGAACAAAGGATCTTTGGCCAAAAGAGTATAACCTAGTTAAAAATGGCCTTAATAAACAGAAGAACATTTTTTCCTGATTCTTCCCTTGTCTGCCTGATGTCTTTCACCTTGCAGACACTTAGGGGTAGAAGCTGCATTTTCATGACTGCTCTGTGCCATACCAAGGGCAGAACCCCACCACAGGGCCAACAGGTATAATGGGGAGCCAGCACAGTGCTTGGCCTGAAACTGAGGCTGTATTTTGGGCTGTATATATGCTGGAGTCCTTAGCAGATCAGGTATGTGGTTCTCCAAACAGTATTCTACATGTATACAGAAACTTTTGGAAGGAGTTAATGTCCTCTTTTCCTTCTTTTCATCAGCCAGCCTCACTTCACCCAGAATGATGAAATGTCATCAAGCTCTGTCCTCCCGTGGCTACCCTGCTGTAATAAATGAAGATGGCACTAGCCCAGAGGAGCTTTCACAGTAGGGCTCAGGCTGTCCTAGTGAGGTGACAGACCTCAGAGACTTTTCTCCCTTTTCTGTCCTTCTCAGACCACAAGAAATGGTCTGATGTGGTACCATGGAGGGGCTTCACAGTATCTCCATAGACTTGTGGGCAATCAGATGAGTCCAGTTGTACCTAGCAGTAGCAAAATGCAGTGTAGCTCATACAATGAGAGGTATAATCTGTGCAGAAGATGTGAAGGACAGCAGTAATAAGACTGAGTGAGGCACGTCCAGAGGAAGGCCATGAAAATTATCAGGGGGTTGGAACACCTCTGCTATGAAGACAGGCTGAGGGAGATGGGGTTGTTCAGCCTGGAGAAGAGAAGGTCTGGGGAGATCTAATAGCAGCCTTCCAGTATCTGAAGGGGGCCTACAGGAAGGATGGAGAAAGACTGTTTACAAAGGCCTGTAATGACAGGATGAGGGGCAATGGCTTCAAGAGAAGAGCAGATTTAGGTTGGCTGATAGCAGGAAGTTCTTTACCATGAGAGTGGTGGAACACTGGAACAGGTTGCCCAGGGAGGCAGTTGTGGCTCTGTCACTGGAGATAATCAAGGTGAGGCTCGACAGGGCTCTGGGCAGTCTAATCTATTTGAGAGACCCTGATGACTGCAGGGCAGTTGGACTGGATGACCTTTGGAGCTCTTTTCCAGCTGAGACTATTCAATGAGTCTATGGGTCTCCATTTTCATATTTGAGATTAATTTTGTGCAATTTTAAAGGGAAAATATTTTTGTAGTGGACAGCTTTCTTATGAAAAATTCTAAGTTTTGAAATTCAAGATTCATTTTTTATTTTCAGTCCGTTGGGGATTTCTAGTGCATGTAGTTTAGGAAATGTTTTATCATTTCCTAAGGCACATTTTTGTCCAGGCATGTTACAATAGTTCAGTTATTTGGCACTGAAAACTGAATTTTATCTTACCTTTGGAAAGTATGAAAAAATATCAAAATCAGATTTTGAAAGATTTTACTTGAACAGAGTAGAATATAGCTCAACAGAGGATAAAGCTCCAAACTTGGACAGTCAGAAGGAAGACAAAGGTTTAGAAAAATACCCTCTATCTTTGTCCCAGGTCTTTTGTCTGCAGAGTTCTGTGTAGGACTGTATAGATCTGTAATGGAGAGGCTACTTTGATCTTGTAATATTTGCTTGATGTTCACACTCAAAGTTTCATTTAACAGTTGCTATTGGGAAGCTTGCAATTCAGTTAACCAGAGATGGAGTTTTGCCACTCTGTGCACTTGACCTGGGAATGCTGTACTGAGATTTAGACAAAATATTGCTGACTTTCAACATGGTTAGGCCAAGTATCCATTATGAACTTCCTAGCATCAGCCTATGCTGGTGCTCCAGGTATGTCATATAAAATGAATTTATTTGCATTCTTCATCGTAAACAATCTAATTCTGTGTTTTCAGACAGGTTTTACTTTGTGCTTGGGAAGTGCTGTAGACTGGAAATTCAAGGCATTCATGAATTAGTTTGACAGATAATTTTTTTGGAACCTAGAATAGCTCAAACCAACTATATTTTAAACATGCCTCTAAACGGACTTACCATGAACATGTTACATGAACACTTTTAGCATATGATCAGAGATGTCTTAGTTTAATATAGCATCTTCCCTCTGATATTACGAGCTGGAAAAGCTATCTTCAGTCCTGTCAGCATAAAAACTGCACAGCGGGAGGTGAAACACATGAAGCAGTTTCTAGGCCTCTTAACATACACAACTCATGCAGCTGAAAAGGTTTTGATAGCTTAAGTTTTTTTTCATCCTGAATACCTAATGGTACACTTCTTATTGCTATCTTGAGACGCTAAGATTTTTTCCTAGAGAAAAAAAAAAATCATTAATTATTTCACATACCCACACCTCTCCCCTATAAAGTTAAACCAATTTTTTTCTGTTTGATCAGGTATCAGGCAAGAGATTACATCAGAGGGGAGAGGGGCTGTACGAAGTTAAGAGCATAGCATGAGAAGACCATCCATATAGGCTGAGATTATAGCTACCATTAGCTATGCTCCTGGCCCCTAAAGCAACAATGTCCAGATACTTGTTTCTCTGATGTGGTTACTTGGAGCAAGAACATTGCAGTCAAGAGCATGTGGCCCTAAATTAGATGTCCCACCCACTAGTGTTGTGATTGATGCAGTGGGTTGACACAAGAATTTGTTTTCTTTGTTTAATTTTTTTTCTTTTTGTATTTTTAATTTTCTTTTTTCCTTCCCCC
>VWZE01017259.1:234084-259172 GCA_013396675.1 Eubucco bourcierii | reverse complement strand
TTCCCCCCCCCCCTTTTTTTTTTTCTTTCTCTCCTTTGATTTGATGCAGAAGTAAAGAAAAAAAACGGACTTTCTTAATCTGTTTTTGGAAGTCAGGCTTCAGCTGCCTTTCTGAATGAGTTGCAAACCTCTCCCTATTTTCTGCTTTGGCTTTCTTAACAATGGAAACACCTTTCTCATGGAACAGTGCTACTGTTTCCAGGGTTTTTCTTTAGAGTTTGTCACTACCTCAGTCTTATTCTGCTAGCAAATGGGGAGTCCCTTTCCAGGAAAGGTGGAAGCTAATTGCCCCCTTGACCTCTGCTGCCTGTTCCCCACCTCTGCTAATAGGACTCAGCTGTCATTTCTCTGAATCTGAATGCCAGAGTTAGCAGCTGATCCTGGAACGATTTATCAGGAGAGCCCCACATTTCTATATGGCTTTTCAAGTATGCCACCATATTTCAGGATCACTGAAAAGGGCAAGTAGGTCCAATGACCTACTTACATGGGCCCAGTGACTATGAATAACATCTGTGTAGTGATGAACATGCTGTGACCTGTATAATGCTGTGAGTTTGNCTTTGTCATAAAAGCTAAAAAGTATTGGAGGGTATGTAAGCAAATTGAGCTGTGAAGGTATGTGACCTGCTTTAGAAGTGTAGGTAGATAATGTTAGTGTTGTGATGTCTTCCAGGACTTAGCTTATAGTGTTATCTTGGGTCATATTCTAAAGAAAACTAATCTATGGGCTTTCATATCTATTAACTGATTAATTAATATAAAATGGTCTTATTTTATATGGTACACTCACTTGTAGGGAATTTTAATAGTATGTCTTTCCAAATAAGTCTCTCCATACTACAGGATGAAAATATGGAACATTTGGAGAAAAAAAAAAAAAACCTGAATGAAATTGGAATTTTTGAGTACATTTGAGGCAATGAGCCTTAATATAGAATATTAATTTCCTTTTCTGAAGTATATTGTTCATAGTCACCCTTTGTCTATTAACATTATCTTGCATATGAAATCTGAAGCCTGCTGTCTTTAGACCTCAGTGTTCTTTCAGGATGGATGTATGTGGAATTGTTGACTGTCAATACTGTTGAGCGTACAACTGGCACACTAAGGTTAGCTCGCCTGCGACATTGTCTCTTGAGATTCAAAGGATGTCATTCCTGTCTAAGTGGTAGAGCGATAATACATCTGCACTCTCTGTTTCTGACACCTCGCTGTCATGTGGCTTTGTCAATGGACAGCAACGCCTGTCATTTTGTTATGAGGCCCAACATAAAGCATACATCAACCTTGACATACTATAAAGTGCTATGTGTAAAGAGGGTTATGCCTGGTGTCCATGGAGTCTAAGTGTTCTGTTTTGAAAGCTCATATTAAATAATAATATCCTCAGAAGACCAGATTCTGCTCTCAGCTGTACTGTTGAAATTCCACAATAACTTCACAGACCTCAGAGGACCTAATTCTGCCTAGCCTGGACTCCAGTAGGGTGGAAGATTAAAAGAACAAAGCATTAAGTGATGAATTTTATCCAAGAAGTGTTAACTTAAGGTCAAGGAGAACAGTTTATGACATTTTAGTGCTCTGTGGTCCACACACGTCTCATTCTGTATCTGACACTGCTGCTATTAGGCAGAGTGAGACTAAAAGGGGGGAATCCAGCAGAGTTACTTGAAGTTTAGACTGATCTAATTGCAATCCCATTTACCTGGAAGGAAAATTCATACAAGGTTTTGAGCAAATCAAGGGTTAGGTGTAGCAGGTACTTACACTAAGAAAAGGAAAGTGGGTTTTCATTTCTTTTCAGTCTTCCTCATGCTTCACGCTGGTTATCTTCCCTGAAACACATCCCTCTGTGGACACTTGTAATTACAGGAGGACATTCACAAAAATAAGATTTTTTTGTTCCTTGAGAATGTGAAGTTATTTTCTTCATTCTTATCACCACACACTGTAATCTGCAGCACCAATCAGAAATATTCGAAATACTGCCTCAACGATTTAGTACCTTTCTTTATTAGACATCATTTATAGAATTGCCATTGATGTAAGGAAAAGCTTCAAGCATTGAAGTTAATGCAGAACTAGACCCTAAAAAGATAGGAGGCTTTATGCTGGGGCTATTTAAGCAGTGTTTTATGCTAGTTATCCTACTGTCCTGGAGATGGATGTAGGACAGAATTGAAAGCCTTCACATCTAGGAAAGGAAGAGTGAGGTTTTGTAATTTATCTTCCCACCTTCAGAGGAATCCAGCATATCTTCACAAATCTTACTGAGTTATTTAAGCTCATCATTCACCTGATTCAAAGCCTTTTGTATGTATGCACAGTCTCACACAATGTTCTCCTCCTTATTGACATCATGGGTGCTACTGCTAAATAAACTTCAAGTAACATTAATGCTACTAAAGAATTAACAGCATTTGTCTGTGCACACAGCTCTGAGGGCCCAGTTCTATGTGATTTATTGTTTGGTCTCAGAGATCCCAAAGATTCTCTTGATTGTTGCTGCAGGGGTGGGACTTTCATGAGCATATTTATATTTTGATAGGAAACAGTGCTTCGTTAAAACACGCGGGCAGCACGTTTTGCTTTCTTTCCAAGAGCTGTCTTTTCACTTAACTGCTATTAAGTTCAGAGTTTATCAGCATGGTTAGTATTGGTTAACCTTTATTGCTACAAATGTGGCATGTTCTGCCTAAGTAACTGCCATCTGGAGACAAGTCTGAATATTTTAGCAAGGTGTTTATCAGGCAGAAGTCTGCTCCGAAATTGGCTGAATTGGTAGATATAGATTTCTAGGCTAGCTTTTGATAGCCCTGTGGTGAAAACACACTGTATATTGATTCTCACTGGGGACTATATTGTAAAAATATATAAATGTAAAAAATTGACTTAGGAAATAAAAAATAAATGATAGCTATAAATCAGGGATAGCTGATAAACAAATAAATATCCATCACTATTATATCTCGGTATTTCCCAAAGATATCTGAAGAGCACTTAATTGTAACTGAGTAATCAATTATTCAATTAACCTTCTTCTCATCGAATATATATTTGATATAACTTTTTGAAGCTTGGGCTCTAAAAGGTTTATATTGATTGCAGGTTTCAAGGCCATATGTTTCAGTTATTGGATTTGCAAAGTCAAAATTGACATCCTAAATTCAGTAGAATATGTAAATATTTGAATGTAATGAGTTTCCAAGACTGTTGGAGTTCTGCAGTTAGTTTTCATTACTTTTTAAAACTAGAGTCTTTTGTGATTATGAAGTTCACTTCAGCAGAACATATCATTTAAATACAGTTGTGTGATGGTTTGGGAGTTTCCCGCCCCCCACACTTTGTAAAATGACCCAGACTAGAACTCAGCCGGCTGGAAGTTATACAGGAATATTTACAGAAATATTTAAGTTAAAGGTAATACAGAAACACAACTCCCCTCCCAGAAATCAGAGACCCCAGGAGGGGCTCCCAACCACCCTTCCACATTCTCCCCACCCCTATACCTTACCACAAGGTTTGCCTTATGTGCAAGGTGAGTTTGGAGGATTGGCCAGGGGGCTAGAAGAAAAGTGGTTAGTGAAATTACTCAGCAGGGAGGAGAAAAAAAAAAGCCAGAAACTGCTAGACCGAGACACTGTGCCCCAGAGACTCACTTATCTATGTTTTGAGTACTTATTCTTAAACATCTCAGCAAGCCTATGAGTGAAGTAGACATCACCATTGTTTCCTTTTCACAGCCTATAATATAATTTTCTCTATTAAAATATTCCAATTAGCCTCAAACCAGCACAAGTTGTTATTCAAAAGACATTAGTGATGTAGCCTGCTTTACAGTATGGCTATGAACTTTTGAAAATTCATTTTTCACACTGTTTTGGATGGAGTCAGTTGGGAAACACTTCTGCTTTTCATTGTAAAAAATGACACAAATCATGGGTATTCTTCAGGTGAAAATACTTCACAAGAGCAGTTTTTGATTTTGATGTAGTCCTGCTGGGCACCTCCTGCTAAGCCAGTGGTAATTTGCTTGTGGTGCTACCAGCTGCTCACCAGGACCCTTAGCAGGGTCAGGATATGACCACTGCCCATCTATACAGAGAATCTAGATACTGCTTCTGAATTTTGAAATAGATGCATTCCTCTCCAGCTGCCCTTAGGGTTTGCTATCTGTCATCTTCTAGCTAGGTTCCTTGAGGCTGTTTTGATCAGTTGATGAAAGTGGCACATGAGGATGTGACATGCAAATAGGGAAGTCTCACTTTTGACGGACATGTGTTTGAAACACTTGTTGCATGTACATTCATCACAAATTAGTAGTGGATTAAATTAAAGCAACTGATTTCAACAGTTGCCCAGCTCTGGTAGTTTAACATAGTAGTAAGAGGTCACAGAATTCTGCTTTCACTTTTTACAAGGTCAAAGTGGGAAAGTGGAATGCGGGGAATTTAACCCTTTCGTTCCCATGAGATCCACCTGATCTGGACCTCCAGCTACAAACCAAAGTAGAGACAGCTTTCTTTTTTTCCATGCTTTTTTGTTGTTGTTGCAGGACCACCTTTACTCCCAGCAACTAAACTGGAAGGTTTAAGGTTTTAAAGCTAAGCTTCTGGGTTAGCTTCCATGGGCAGCCAAAACTGACTGCCTTGCCTGAACAACTAAACTGGAAGGTTTAAGGTTTTAAAGCTAAGCTTCTGGGTTAGCTTCCATGGGCAGCCAAAACTGACTGCCTTGCCTGAACAAACCTAGCCCCTATCTGCACTGTTGGGCTTCATTCACGTACTTTTAGCCTCCAAATCAAAGGCAAAAGGCAAATATCAGCCGATTTTTAAATTTTTTTTTTTAATGATAGTTGTTTATTTCTTTCTTTATTTCAATATGTGGGATATCATTGATTTCTTGCATAAGACCTATTACATTTTAGATTTTTGTAGGTAGGTAGAAATAACTGTACAAAGAAAATCTATATATTACATGCTCTTAAATGGCTGTCAGACTCTTAGGGTGCAAGGACCTGTCCATTAAGGATGAAATTTACTGTGTCTCTTCCTTCTGTTTTTTTTGTTTTGGTTTGGTTTGTTTTTTTTTGTGTGGAGATAGGTTGATTTGTAAGCCTATGAGAGACATACTGTTAAGTAACAATGATCTGCATAGATGCAAAACCCCTTCAGCAGTGTGGAAACTTGTCAAATTCCTTCTAATGGTCTCTGGCTATATCAAAAGAAAAGAACCGTAATGAGTTAATAATAATCTGATGGTCTTATTCTTTTTTTATTTATTATTTTTTTAACACAGCAGTGCACAAAAATGTTTGCTTCTGGCAACTCTCTTGACAACCTTCAGATATTTAGATTTGTGTGTGTGTGTGCTTCAGTGTGTAATAGATTAACTTGGCTCTGTGGAAAAAGGTCTTTACAGAATCCTTAACTGTTGCGCTCATTATTGGATAAACAGCACTTTCTTCATGGGGGAAAAAAAAAAAAAAAACCAACAAAACTGCAGATTCTTTCCCCTCTTAAAAATGCATTCATACTCTAGATATTAGCAAACATTTTTTTTTCATTTTTTTCTTTTTTCCCCTCCTGAAAAATATCATAAACAGTCTTGGTTTGACCTTGTTAATGCAGGACCACTTTAGTAATCTGTGCCTAATGATTTTTTACATTAAACCACAGCTTGTGTTGGACCCTTGTGTGTCACAGTAATTTAAGAACAGTCATTTTGCACATTCCGATCCCATTATGTTACATTGTTACTGAATAAAGACTGGTATTATGTTGCTCCTATAAAGGGCAGAAGTGGCCTGAATTTTATCTGCTGAACGAATCAATCTGGATTATGTCAGCTGAAAAGAATTGTGAACTGCAGTCTCCAGCAGATGGGGAGATTTTAAAAAATGTATCTGTTTGGTGGTGAATGCATCAGCTAAGATAATACCTTGTGGTGACTGAAAAGTAGTTTTTCTCTCTTTTTTTTCAATGAAGACTGTACCAATTATCATTTCAACATAAAGTATTAGGAGATCAATTGGGAACTGAATGCCATTTCCTAATGTTAATACAGTGTTTTATTTAAGCTGCCTTGACAGGCTGTCTAGGCTGTGGGAAAAAGACTGAGCAAATAATGAGTAAAGGGTTTAGAAAAAAGACAGAGGGTGGAGCTTGGCAAACGATGTGAGCTATTCATCAACAACTCAACAAGGATGATGGAAATAATAAGTACTCCTTAAAGAAAGGGGGAAAGGATTTTTTTTTTTAAAGAAACAGTTTCCTTTTAAAAAAATATTTAACTCTAACTTTCTGTACTACTTTCTGATTAGCTGATTTTAAACTTCCTGAAATCAGCAAAAGCTTCCCTTTGAAATGGATAGTATGCATTTAAACAGTGCATTCTTTAGCAATCAGGTTTTCTTTTTCCTTTTCTTTTTTTTTTTTTAAAAAAAGCAGTGTCTAATTTCCTGTTCATTTGTGCAAATTTCTTGCCATGTGGCATTGTCATTTAATATCTAAAGTACATTAATGCATTTCTATAATGCCAAAACTCTCAGACAAATCCCCTGTGTGAAATAATTTGTGTGAACTTTGAACTAACCCTGAATAAAATCAAGATCTTATTATGTCCTTTATTTATATGGTAGAGAAAAGCTTTGAAACTTAATATTAACACCAACGTGTTATGCACATTCACAGTGCTGCTTTCAAAAAAAGGAAAAAAAAATAAATAAAAGAACCACCCAACTTTCCTATATATTTGTGGGTTTTGCCCACTGTTCAGAAAGCATTACATTACTTCTGAAAATATTTGTGTTAGAAATCAAGAGGCTATTCTAATATTATTGTGTTCTGAGTTGCTAAGATTTCCATTCAGAGGATGTAATTCCACCATCTGTAAAGTTCTAGATTTTATAATACTTATAAGCTGTTTTTAATCTATTTTTACTGCCATGTTCTGTCCTGAAATGTCAGAGAGCGCAGACTAGGTCTCGGAATTAACATGACAGTTAAGAAACTTGGCAAGGTTTTACAGCAGATTGTGACATTAACAAAGTACAAAGGAGAATGGGGAAATTAACGTTAATGTATGCTTGCAGACACTATAAAAATCTATATGTCCATGATCGGGGAACTAAAAATAAGGATGTTTTTTATGTTGATGCCATTAAATACAGCGCTTTACTGTGAAAAGAAATTTCCATATGAAAAGCACCTTACTAAAAAGTAATGCTGTAATCCCTCCTCTGGATTGAACAACAGGTTTATGTATCCTAGGTCAAGTAGGCATATGGCTGGGTTTTGTTTTTCATTTTTTTTTTCTTCAGGCTTTTTTGAATCTCTGATGAACCATTTTGAAAGCAGCAATATTGTTTTTCAACACCTGCAAAAGACATAGGATGATAGATGTCCTGATAAATGGTAATGGTTATTAAAATTCACAGATTGCACAGTAAATCACGTAAAGTCCATCCTCTTTCAAAGCTGGAAGCTAAAATAAGTGTTCATAGCTGGTGCCAGGCTCTTCAAGCATCACACACCTGCAGCCCCTGAGCCTGCCTGGTGAACTCCCTAGTGTCATCTCTGGTGTCCAGCCCCCCTCGACCATCATGATCAGTGTGGCTTCGGCAGGCTGTGGTTTCCCTGAATATATGTCCCTTCTCTGTAATCAGAAGTCCAGGACATGGGACAAAATTCTGCCATAAAAAAACAGGGGAAAAAAACCCCAGTGGCTGTTGCACAGGGAGGGGTGGTGTGTGGGGGTAAGGCAGAGCTAACTGTTGGATAAATCAGCAAAAGTTACAGGGAATAGCACTACTTTCTCATTTAAAAACTATTTAATTTTTTAATCTGAGTTGATTTAAAGTGCAAGTTACTCAGTGCAAGTTACTCAAAGCCCTATTCAGCCCTGGTCTAGAAGGACTGGTGGCTGAGGCTTTCCAGGCTCCTGCAGCTTGGCACCCACAGCACCTAATTCTGATACTACAGACGAAACCATCTCTTTTCATCACCACTGAAACTGTGCTGTAGCTTTGTCAGACCCTGGCCATAGAATATAAAGATGTAGCTTCTCTCTCTGCTGCCTAGGAAAGGTGTCACGTAGGAGCAAGCCACCTGCGGGTGTAGGTACCTGCACTAAGAGCAGAGCTGGGCAGACCTCTGTTTTCTTTTGACAAGAGGCAGAAGCCAACTTCCAGCACCGCTGATGCGGGTTTGGAACATATCCTGTCTTAGTGTTGATGTTATCCATGGATTCAGCACACAAGATGAAAAAAACACCCAAGTTTGTTTACTGACACCCTTCCTTAGGACAGTCTCTGTGACAGCCTTTTAGCAGAGTGATGTACAGCAGAGGCATGAGCTGCCATCAATGAGTGGCAAAGTTTGCTATTCAAGGCATGACCATTTTTCACACCGTGTCATACTTGCAAAGCATTTTGTATATTTAAAACCAAACGAAAGCACCGATTGCATTCCCTTACATAGCCTTTCTGCCTCAGATGTGGGTTGAACCAAGCAAGTGCAGGTGCCAGTCGCAGGGACAACAGCAGTGTTCCCTTCTGTGAAGGCGAGTAGTCTGATGCAATGCAAACATTAATCTCTCGGCTACAAAGGAACAGCATGGATCCATCTGTTACTTTCTTTGCTCTTAATCAAGTTCGGGAGGGAGCAAAAGTTCATGTAGCAAATGTGGGTATGCACTCTTTGGGACCTGAGCTGTAAAGCTGAGATAAAATTTAGCAGCAGTAGGATTTTTGGAGGTCTGTAGATCCAGGGTTGCATATCATTTTGGATCTTTTCTTTCACCAAATTTGGAAGTGGAAATTGAATTCTGGGATGTGGTGTTGGCCCACTCTGCTCTGTAACCCACAATGCTGAGTGCAGACTGCTAGCCCTATTATGATTGTGCTAACAATTGACTTTATGGTTTGGCTGTCTTGCAGAAAAAAACAACGAGCACCCAACAACAAACAGCAACAACAAAACCAAATAATCTAAATCAAAAAGTGTTTCTTTTTCTAGTTTGCTTAATAATATGAAACATAGAAAATACTGTGCTTTGTATCAAATGAAACCTTTCTAAGGAGGCAGAAAAAAAGGAAAAGAAAAGGAAGAAAAAAGTAAGACACACAAGCTGTACAGGGCCAGACTGTCAGAAAAGCAGAGAAGGAGATGACAGCCCTTTTATCCACCAGTTCAGCAGTTACCAAACTTATCCAGGATGCAGGAAACCTGGCCTGAATTCACTGCTCTGCTGAGGAGAGAGTAACCCACATCTTGGGTATGTATTCCTGCCAGATAACTCCTCATTTAAAGAAGAGTCCCTCCCTGCTGCCTTTGCTCACTTGCTACTTATCCCTCACGGGTGCAGCATTTGATTCTCTTCCCTTTTGAAGCAACCTATTTTTAAAATACTGGATAAAAATTTGATTTCCAGAAGGCAGAACTGCTACTCAGAGCAAGAGGTTGCCTGGTCATGACCATGACCACAGTAATATCTACTGTTAGTGAGGTCACTGCTCATTAAATTTACTTTGTGCATTTCTGGTAACCAGAGTTTTTGAAAAGAGATGAGGCAAAGCAGATTTATTTTTAACAACTGAATTATTTCTAGATAGTTCATATTTGAAACCCATTTTTAAAGCTCTTAAGGTATCTGTATCTTGTCCTCAGATAATCATGTGATCGTATAATCTCAAGAAACATAAATGGATGTTTATGTGCCAATTTGGGTGTCCAGTTACAGCTAGGAGCAGCTTGACAGTACTTCCTGAATGGTTCCTTCTCACTGTATCTTAGCTGATTTCTCTCTCTACTGTAACTACATTGCCCCTCTGCCCTGCTTTGTGCCTCACTGCCTAGCTCCTTGCCATTTTAGCATTACCAAAAGAGCAGTGAGCACTTTCTTGCTGTTGAGCTCTGGCAAGGTTGGTGGCATGGCAATACAGACCATGTCCTTGCAGCCTAAGGTGTGCTCTCAGTAGTCAGGAGTATCCAGCAACATCTGTACTTGCCAGTGAAGACTTCTGAATGCTAACGGTACAACACGCCTCAGAAGGGTTCCTTGTCAGCATTCACATCCCACCACATTCTCTATTGGAATGGAAACTAATTCAGTTGGACTGGGTGAAAAAATTAGGAGCTACTTCAATGAGATATTTCTCTGTAAGGTAAACTGATTTCCATATCAATGGCTATGTTCTCATTGCACCATTTCTTCCAATTTCTTACCAAGGGATATGTTCTATTTTTTGAGACCGTGCATGCACAAGATTTAATACACTGTGTGCACACATCCCCAGCTATCTGGACAGCATTTCTTCAGCTCTCATTTTCTTCATACACATTTGAAGAAACACAGCTTTGTGATAATTTGTGGAACTGCACTCCAATATCTAGAGTGGAGGGTGGTAGTAGGTAAGAGTGATATAAAATCCCTGGGGTGTAGTAATCATTATCTATGAACTTATTCTCTATCTTTCAAGTTCCATGAGATATAAGCCACCCAGAACTGGCATCTTACTCCTAAATGTAGACCTGTAGTTTGACAGTGAGATGATTTACCTAAGACCACTGCTTTTGCTGTTCTCAACACTTATGCCTGTGGCTCTCAAGGGCTTGCAAATAAAAACACTAAATGAGAGAAATCTTCACCCTTAACACGAGAACAGGTACCCCAGGAGATATTTAAAAACTTTATGTTCTTTTTTTGTACTGAATTAAAATGGAGAAGTGCAATTGTATTTCATGCCATGAATAAAGCTAAATGAAGGTACACTGTCTAGTAGAGGAAATCTTGTGAATAGATCTCTGGGTTCCTCATAGGTCTCTGCAATTAGGAGGAGAAGAACACAAGTGGTTGAGGAGTCGCTTTCCTCCCATTGTTAGCTGAAGCACTAGGGTTTGAAAACTTCTTGCCTGGCATATTCATGTGCTTCCCTGCCCTGTGGTTGTGGAGACTTTGTGGGTCTGTGGGAATGTTTCATCCTTTGTCTTTCCAAACAAATAAATTACATTCATGAGTTGGCAGTTTTATAAGTTTTCTTTCTTGTGCAACTTGAACATTTTGATTCCCTCTTTTCATTACAATGAAGAGCTTTCTGAATGCTAATTTACATGAAATGCATATGGTGCACACAAAATCATATCAGACGTACTTTGTGGTTAGGATAGAGCACATCATATTCTAGTTGTAGAATACTAGAGGCTTTCTTAGAAACTGCAGGTATTCTAACTTTGATATGGTTCTCATGATTTGAAATGCACTGAGTTGCTTAGCCTGGTAGATTTTCCTTTGAGAGACACATGTTCTTTGTAGCCACTTAAGCATCTCTTGTTATTTAGCATCCATGCCTGAATGCAGAATTATGTATCTAGTTTTTACAAGGCGTGTTTCTCTGGATATGTGTATTTGCAGTGACATCTAACAAGCATTTGAAGAAACTCAGCTGTAGATTGTAATATGAAGGCTACTTTTTTTCTTCTTTTTTTTTTTTTTTTGGTAAAAGAAACAATAATTTGTTTTAAAAAAAACAAAACCTGGTAATTTCTTCAGCACACCTTGAAGTGTGTCCACTTTTCTTCTTCATTTTACACCTCTCATTTTTTGTGCAAAAGAGTTTCCGGAAGGTCATGCTCAAGATGGGAACCTTTTCTACAATACTGGGGTTTAAACCTCCCCAACAGTCAGTGTAGGTCTGCTTATGTGTATATGATTAGCGTGTGCCTTCCTTGAGGCCTTACTGCTTTTGAACTCCCCCGTTTTAACCAGGTTTAGTGGAAGCAGGTTCTGTAAGATGTTTTATTGATATCATAGTTCTGGTTTCCTCTCTTTCCTGATCATAATTCACTGATTTTATTCAAGATGAAAGTAGCGTGGTGGTAGCTAGTTTGAGTCGAACCATAGGTAAGAACTGTCCCTGTGTGCCTGCTGAAGCTGCCTTTCCTTTGCTGCAAGGATGTTCCCTTTGATTTGTTACAGAGGTAAATGATGTTCCCATATTTAAAAAACCCCACAAAACTGTAGAGTCAGCTGTACTTCAACCATGCTTTTATATCTTTCTTTGCTCTTTTCCTGCTACAGAAACTGTTCTCCAGTGATTGTACTAGATGTAAAAACATATGTTCCTGTAAGATGCTACTGGCGAGCTGAGCTGCTGCTCTGCACAGGGAAGTCTAAGGGTCAGGGCTGGGGCAGCTGCTGAGGCACCAGGATTTATGCAGTGAGTGGATAGAGCTGTCAGGCTGGTGGCCGCACACCTCGCAGGGAAAGCATTAGCAGCAACCAGACACAGCAAGGCTCTCTATGTTTAGAAAGGGCTGGTGTGAAATCCTGCAGGCAGGAACCAGCTACAAACAATTCCACTTCCGCTCCATAAGAAATTACCTAATTATATAATTTGGAAAGAAAATTAGCTGACTAAGGGAAAATGTGGGACCTGGCAGAGTGTGGTAGTGTAAAAGTTTCCATTTCAGTTGTGGGAGTATGACTTCAGATGTGGGACAGTTCAAGGAGGGCAAGGCTGCTGGTCCAGCCTGGGAGGAAGCCCAGAAATGAGGGAGAGCTGTGTGTGATTCTTTCAGTGGCCTGAGCTTTGAAGGACAGCAGATGAGTGGTCTCCTGTGGGTCTCCAGGAGGCAAGGCATACCAAGACGGCCCTAGCACCCAGCAGACCTGACAGGAGACATGCCACACCCCTGTGGTCCTCCTGCTCTGCAGCTGTGCTGGCCAAGAGGCTTCCAAGGAAGGGGAATGCTTCAACTATACTCTTTCGTTTGAACTGGTATGGCTTTGGAGTCTACCGTGAGAATGAACATTCCTCATAATTAAGGTTTTAACAGGACTTAAGAAATGAACCAGCAAGTTACTGGGAGAAAAGCTAACTGTACCAGTGGCATCGGGGGAATCTGAGGCATGCCAGTTCCAGTGGGTGCCCATCCGGGTTTAACGTTGCAAGTGGCTTCAGGGAGCTTGGTAAAGAGCTGGAGATTTCGACAGTGCCACAAGAGGGAGCTCACAATCCACAAACAAGAAGGAAGAACACCGGGAACAGCTTTTGTTCCTCGTTGGTTTGTTGTTACTGTGTTGATTTTTTTTTTTAATGTTTTTGTTGTTGTTGTTGTTTTTCTCTTGGGCGTTTGCTTGGTGTTTTTTTTTTTAACCTAAGGTCTCTTAGAACTGAGGGCTTAGCTACTGATGACTGAAGATGCCAAAGCAGGGCCATGCCTGTCTTGGGGAGGACTCACCTCATTCCGGACAGCTCAGTGTGACGGTGGGTGTTTAGCACAGGGGATTGTGAAGTGCCCGGAGTGTCATTCCATCTGTCAGGAGAGGAAACAGAGCCTCCTCTTAATGCCACTCTACGGAGCGATCTTGCACAGTGTGCACCCCAGGCTCCCATGGCCTGAAGGCTTTTTGTCTCGAGTTATTTATGAAGAGCTGGGCAAACTATAACTTTGTTCTTGACAATATCCACACCTTGTGGGTAAATAACAAATAAACCACTTCTGACAACTCTTCCTGTCCCATTCCCTCTTCCCTGCTGTAATGCTAAGAAAGTGCTTACTCTGCAGTGGTTTCAGGCGACCATTTCTCTGTCTTGCCTCTGCTCGCCCCACTGCCCTCACAGTGCATGGCAGCTCCTAGGCTTTTGGGGTGAGACAATTTGTGCTCAGAGTTTGCTCTCTCTGGGATCACAAAGGTTTGCATCAAGATAACATTGTGCTGAAGTGTGGCCTCAGTCTGTTGGGAAAAGTTCCTGATACTCTGTTTCCAAACCACACTCAATCTGGTTTGTGTTTCCTCGATGGAAAAGCTTCGTTTCAATTTTACAATTCACATCTAGAAGCTTTGTTGTCACACCGAGGCTTCCTACAAGGCATCCACTAATGTTGTTATCATTTGCTTTGCTCCAACAACAAAAAAAAATAAAATAAAATTCATCTGTTTTCCCAACTACATAAAACTCCAAACAAATAGCAAATACTATGGATGTCTGAACACACAATAGCATGTCGTTTTTCTTCCAGCATTAGTGTATGTTGCAGTCGTTAAGCTACTTCTCTTCTGAAGAGTTTGAGAGACTGTTAACATTATTCAAATTAAATTCAATACTCATGTAAATTGCTGCATTTGGAATTATACAGAAAGTATGATGTCTCTTCTTTCTGTCAAGAGCCAAGCTCATCCCTCTGCACTGACCATTTCAACTTCAGGTGATCTTTGTGAACCCATAGCAGCTTCAGACAAGCAATGATGCTCTTTTCCTCCTTGCTGCTATATGTGGGTTTTCTGGTGCTCTGCAAGGCCATGGTGCTACAACTCATTCTCTCATTTTCACCTTTCTATTCATCTTTCTTTCTTGATGGTATGTTGCTATGAATCTAGAAGAGGTATATGTGGATAAATTTGGAATCAATGTTTGGTAGAATTGCAGCACTACAGATTCTTTTTTTTAGTTCCCTTTCCCAGACCTGGCTCCACAGCTGGGGAGGGTCTATTTACAAGGTCTTGCAATGACAGGACAAGGGGCAATGGGTTTAAACCAGAAGAGGAGAGATTTAAATTGGATGTTAGGAGAAAGTTCTTTACAGCGAGGGTGGTGAGACACTGGAACAGGTTGCCCAGGGTTGTGGATGCTCCCTCCCTAGAGGTGTTCAAGACCAGGTTGGATGAGGCCTTGAGTAACCTGCACTAGTGGGAGGTGTCCCTGCCTATGGCAGAGAGTTGGAACCAGATGATCTTTGAGGTCCCTTCCAACCTTACCATTCTATGATTCTATGATTCTATTTGAGCTAAGCCCTTGGAGTCATGGTCAGTTTTGTGGTCACTGCCCTGGGCAGTAGGAACCCTCTCTGCATAGGTACCTGAGTGCCACTCGACCCAGTGGCCAAGCCTACTGCAGCACTTCTGGTCTGAAGGTTTTTGTCTGTGCTTCTTACTCAACTCGTTTTTTATCATTAAACAAATGAGTCAAAGGCACGTTCTTAGTACAGACACCTTTTTCCTTCCCTGATACTGGGTGTTTGTGTGTTTTGCCCCAGAGCCAAGCAAGACAAGGAGGGGTGATATCTGAAGTAGCCTAGGCAGGCCAGAGTCCCCACCAAGTGCCACTGTAGGTGGTGATGCTAGTGTGACTTTGCTGTAGGTAGCATGAGGAAAAAAGTATCTTACTCCTAGTGACTCTTTGACACTCATGAGGTTGTATGTTTAAGACCCAGGTATATCAGTGAAATGCAAGCTGGTGCTCCAGATTGATGTTATTTATTTCAGTAACCCAAAACCTCCAGAGCCACTGAGTATCACTGATGTGCAGTAACTTTGTCACTAGTGTTTCCCACTTCAGAAGGTAAAAACATTGATAGCTGCCATCTTTACTGTGAAAGTCCTGTTCGTCTACCTTAAAACCACTACCTAGCACCAAAGTGGTGCTGCATTTAAAGCTAAAAATAGCACTGTTAGAGCTACAAGAATACAGCATCTCATGGTAATTCCCTAGCCATCTTTCTCCTCCTAATTATTCTAACTCTTAGCAGATCTTTCTGGGTGAAAAATAATGAATTATTTCCACATGGTGTAAAACAAGATTATATACTGAGTGTGTCTTTTTTTGTTGTTGTTTGTTTGTTTTGGTTTTTTGTTTGTGTGGGGTCGGTTTGTTTGGTTTTTCCTCTGATGTCAGTATAGTGTGAGAAATATGTGTGTTTGTCCTTGGGGCATGGGGTGGTTTAATTGGCCTGTTGGATGCAGCTCTGTTCAGGAGCTCCTCTTGCTGGGGACTTATACCTATGGAGGAGGATATGAGAACTACTAGTAGCCACTGCAGCATAACTACTCAGACCTGTTAAGAGCTCAGGTTTGCTCTGTGTCTCTCTTTCCAAAGGAGAAAACTCTCCTGAGTTTTCTTTTGGCAATGTAGGGGACATTGGCTAGATCCAGGTGTGACTGCTGCCAAAATTCCTGTGAAGAGATGATATTCATCTTTTTATTTCAACTCATTGTCCATCCTGTTGGTTTGCACAGAAAGTACTCATAGAATTATGTAGGTTGGAAGGGATCTTAGAGATAGTCTTCTAGTCTGAAGGGTAGTGTAATTCTAGTAAATTAGCTTTTTGCAAGAGATTTTTGCTTACTTGTTTACTCAATTCACTGCAGTTATTTTACTTAACAACCTAGCTGATTCAGCACCATACTGTTTTGTACCTTTGATAGGACTAAATATTGAGTGTCAATCATCATAGTGTGTTTCAGAGAGTTCAGTGAGGGAAAGAAGTTTTGGGAAGAGTTTGCAGTGGTGGATATGTTGGGGAGTGGGCAAGAAGGAGAAATACAGCCCTGCACACCTGGGTGCTGCATCCCACAGTTCCTGGAGCCACTATTGCAGGAGGTTGGGGGGTGGGGCAATGGCTGCATGCCCTGGGGACAAGGATCTGTTCAGAGGCCACATCATGCTGGGTCAGTACTCAGTAGTGTGCACAGCACAGCAAGAGACAGAGATACTCTCTGCACACCTTGAGTGCTTCAGTCTGTAAAAGCATTGGTTCTGTATATTCATCACCAGAAGGTTATGTATTCATATCATATGCAGCTTACCACAGCACTCCAGATACAGTTTGAGTTATTTTAATAAAGTGGGTTGTTTTCTTTGCTTGTCCAATTAATCTCATGAAACCTCTGTTTACTGGGGGTGAGGCCACAATTCAGATTCCATTTACACTAACTACATACTCATACAGTTCTTGGCCTCCTGTAAGCTCAAAAGTAGAAGAGAAAGAAGGAATAAAGCTAGATGGGTTTAGTTTTGTTTATGGGTTTATGGAAATGTGCAGAAGTTTGAGTGCTTCTGCAGATCCTGTTTGTTATGGGCTGAACCATCTGTGTCTGGAACAAGGCTGGCAATCTCACTACATCAGGTACTGAGGTGCTTGAACGTGTCCAGAGAAGGGCAATGAGGCTGGTGAGAGGCCTCGAGCACAAGCCCTGTGAAGAAAGGCTGAGGGAGCTGGGATTGTTTAGCCTGGAGAAGAGGAGGCTCAGGGGAGACCTTATTGCTGTCTACAACTGCCTGAAGGGTGGTTGTAGCCAGGAGGAGGTTACTTTCTTCTCTCAGGCAACCAGCACCAGAACAAGAGGACACAGTCTCAAGCTACACCAGAGGAAGTTTAGGCTCGAGGTGAGGAGAAAGTTCTTGACTGAGAGAGTCATTGGCTACTGGAATGGGCTGCCCAGGGAGGTGGTGGAGTCACCGTCCCTGGAGGTGTTCAAGGCGAGTTTGGACATGGTACTTGGTGCCATGGTCTAGTCTTGAGGTCTGTGGTATAGGGTTGGACTTGATTTTTGAGGTCTCTTCCAACCTTGGTGATACTGTGATCAGGCCGGCATATCTGTAAGCTCACTGGACCACTGATCAGCAGCCTTTTAGACACTTTGCTATTGGTCCCATTCAGTAGAGTTCATTCAGAAATTTTCAACTAACTTTATTTTGCCTTCTGAAATCCTGCTAGATAATATTTTGTACTCTACTAATTGTGGTGGGAGAAAGCCAGTTAGGTTGAATTGCTGAGAATGAAAAAAAAAAAAAAAAAAGATTGCTGTTGAAAGAATTGTTGAAATCCTGCATATTTCTTTTGAACAGGAACCTGTGTTTTCAGTTCACCACAGCATATTTTCTATTAGCTATTGGAAATTGTTACAGGTAACCCTTAGACCATGTAACAAACCCATATTCAAATATTTTTTAAAATATATTTTGATCTTGCTTGTTTCACGTACTGCTGGTTTGCAAAACAGGCTGAGAGAGTTGGGGCTCTTCAGCCTGGAGAAGAGAAGGCTTCGAGGGGACCTGATAGTAGCCTTCCAGTATCTGAAGGGGGCCTACAGGAAGGCTGGGGAAGGATTATTTACAAGGTCCTGCAATGACAGGACAAGGGGCAATGGGTTTAAACTGGCAGAGGGGAGATTTAGACTGGATGTTAGGAGGAAGTTCTTTCCAGTGAGGGTGGTGAGGCACTGGAATGGGTTGCCCAGGGAGGTTGTGGCTGCTCCCTCTGTGGAGATGTTCAAGGCCAGATTGGATGAGGCCTTGAGTGAGCTGTCCTAGTGGGAGGTGTCCCTGCCTATGGCAGGGGGTTGGAACTAGATGATCCTTGAGGTTCCTTCCAACCTTACCATTCTATGATTCTATGAAAATTCTTGGTTGACGGGTTGAATTTCTCTTTCAGGAGAAAATGTAATAAGAAAGTTAACTTCACAGGAAATATGAAATTTTATAATAAAATATTAGCAAGTTGCATTTTAATAGAGGTGTGAGGATAGATTAAATATAATGGGCATAAGAGAAGATGGACAATGGCTCTCCTGAGCAATTATGAATCTACAGTCCTAAATAGTGGCACTTCAGAGAAAAGGAGCAAAAGAAAGAAAATTAGTGTATTTTAAAGTGTGAACATAATATGCAGACTAATAACACACAGTAATTTTGTTCTTGGGAGGATTCACCACTTGTGTATACCTCCAGGCAGCCAGACTTTCCATGTCAACTTCTGCAGGGACTTTGGGTTAACACTTTCCCATTTGCAATTGTGAACCCTAGACAAATGCTCATTAGAGCACAGATTATGGTTTAAATTGCTACAGTGACATAAGGCTACCCCTTCCAGAAGTCATCAGTGGGAGCAAAGAAAGGTAATTATTGATTACTAGAAAGAATAAGGCTGGCAAATGGTGGCCCTGATAGGATGCTTTGACCAGAAGGAGAAAGGAACAGACGGACTCAGCCAGCTTAACTGCAACCGTGTTGCGAATGACACTGCTGTAGCAGAACAGCTGGGGACAAGGGCTATAGGATTCATTTAAGGCTTTCAGCAGCTCCAGGGAAACCTTGAGCCTATACAGGCAGAGGAACATGCCTTTCTGCATGTATAAGTACTCCAAGCCATAGCACAATAATATGTGACCTTTTTTTGCACTGCTGGAGTTTCCCAGCATTGCAAGAAACCTTTGAGAGCCTGATTTAAGTGGGAGCAGTTCTAACTCCTGCTAAAATCAAACAATATCATAAATGTGCATTTTGTGAAAATTGATCCTGAACTGTGGTTCTTGTAATATTCCAAACCAAATCCTGGTGCTCCCCTCACATTTCCATCCTATCCAATGAGAAGACTCCCAGTCCTGATCAGTTACAGGTTGAGAAAAATTTTCACCCCTCCATGGTAGGTCATTTGTATGGCATTTGTTTTCCCACGCTACTCCATCACGTTCCTTATTTTGAGCAGGCAATAGAAAGCTCAAAATCTATTTATTTCAAGATATTGCAACTAAGTGCTGTAGGCAGTATACTTTGAGCAGCACAAAGGAGATTTTGGTCTTCCTTATAAGATTTTTATGGACCCAGTAGAGCACTTACAGAGTCCAGAAGTTTCTGCAGCTGGACCTTACTAAGACAGACATGTAAAGGCTGAGGACTGCTTGGGGTTACTACACAGAGAAAGGCTTTCTTGTTTTGTGTGCATGTCATTTTCATAGTTTTAACCTGGAAAGTTCTATTTGCTCTTCATGTTGCACCTAGAGATGCTTCAGTGTTTTGATGGAGGGAATAATTGCTCATGTTAACTTCAGGTAGAGAGGACTTTCTGGGTCCAGCAGATTCAAGCATAATGACGACACTAAATATGTAATTTTTTTAAATGGAGGCTTTATGGTTATGGACACAATTTTATATTCCATGCTCAGCTTGAATATCTGGATTACTTTCAATTGGAAAATCAGAGAGTAACCTCAGTGCACTGGCTCATAATCACCCAAGGGTTCATTTTACACCCATGGGTACTGAGCCAAGGTGAAACTAGGCACACTTCTCTCTGTTTACCTCAAACCTCAACCAGATAGGTGAGTTTAAATATTTCAAACAGAGATAGGACCGGCATTCAAGGCTTTTCTCTTAGGTTGTCATTTTATGTTAATTGAATGCCTGTGTTAATCTAATAGAGTTTAGATTTATGGTGGATTCTATACCATGTCATATTTTAATCAATATATATTCCAACATTTAGATGGACAGATGAGAAAATCTGCCTCATCTCTGCACTTCTGTTCTATCAGCTGTCAATAATTCCTAATTTGAATCCTTCAAAGGATCAGATTTATGGTGTTTAGTATATTGCATTAATCACAGAAATTAACTTTTGGGGAATATGATGTTAAAGGTCACACAGAGTCTTGAAGGAGCAGTAACTGTGTCTGTCTTGCAAACATGTTTACAGCATCTCTCAGATACAGTGCATTAGAGTATTTATCCCCGTGAGTCCTGCTGGTTGTTCCTTATGTCTTAGGTCACTGCTTCCTTGTCAGGAGATAATGCTTGAAAGAAAGGATTCCTGAAATCTGCAGATTTAAGAAGATGGATGTGATCCTGGGCTTTTTGTTCTCTGTAGGGCATAGACAGGTCCAGCAGTGTTTCACTTGAATATGTTTACTCAGCACAACTCTAGAAGATTTGTTTTGCTGGGGTGGTTCATGGCTTCATGTTGATGGTATGTGTGCCCTCCTAGAAAAGCTGATGGCAACAAGTGCAGTCATGGAGGCCAGGAAACAGGAAGGACAGAACGCAGAGCAAACATTAACCCTGACACTTAGGCTGCAGTTTTGTGTTATGGTCTTGAACCTTGAACAACACCTCTCAGAGGACTCCTTAACATCTGTGTGGGACCAGCTGTGGCTGGTGGTATCCCTACAGAGGATGGAGGCATGACCTCCACAGTGCTGGCAGTACACACCAAGCCCTGTCCCTTGCAGGGCCAGGCACCCTCTGTCCTCTCCCCAATGTTGTCTCCATGTGGGACAGCCTGAGAGAGCTCGGGGAGGCTCAGACATTGCCTGCGGCTTCTGTGATGGAGTAAGCACTTCAGCTGGGTGCTTTCATAGCCTACTGGTAGTTTGTCATGCAGCAAAAAAAGGCAAATATTGCAACACTCCCCTCCTCAGCAGCAAATGTGATGTCTCCACACGCGTCTCTGGGGCTGCTGGGACCAAAGAACTGTTCCTAGACCCGTCGTGTCACAGAGTGATGTGCTGTCATTAGAACACCAGTTGCTCTGTGGGGTCTGTTTTAAATTGCACATGAATTATCCCTAATGTTTTTGTAATGTCTTATGGTACAACAGCAAGAAATTGTTTTCTTTGTGAAGGAACATATGCTTTAAATTAGAAATACACTAAAGAGAGAGAAAACCCAAACACAGAAATATCTTGCCCTGTGGAGAGTTTGACATTCTGGTTTTCCCTGTTCCCATGGAATCACTATTTGTGATACTTGGAAGGAAGAGTGAGAAGACTTTGAATCTCTTTTGTTAATAAACACTTACCTTCTACTGATTTTGGTGCTGCAGAAGCTCTCAGGCACCATCATTAAGGAAAGAGCAGTGTCACCTCCTCGTGCCACCACCCAGCTGAGACACCAGCAGCTCATGGGGAGGGCAGACCCTCACCCCCAGAACATTGTGTGCACCATGTGTGTGCCTATCACCAGGCTTCAAAGCACCATAAGTTTCTCTCTGCTTAAATAAATATTTAGAAATAGAAAACGCACAGTGAAATACATCCTTTACTACTTACACTGGAGAATCCTACCTTCCCCTACATTTTATTCTAATCTGAATGTGTGTAGTGGGTGTAATTAATTACCTCGAGATGATATTTTTAAAATATTAATATAGTTTATTAATATTAAATATTCAGAACTCGCGGCACCCCCATCACCAAAATAATAATAGTAACAGGTTCTTGCATCATTATGGAAACTATATACAGGTTATAATAGGATCTAGAAATAACCATTAAATATATACATTAATTGAACTTGACTAAACTGGAAAAGAAAGCTTTGTGGTCAGTGTACCGCTTGTGGTCACTACACTGCTTGCTCACTAGATGGACGCAAGGAACAACTTTCTGCTTATGGCAGAAGGCAATCAATGATTACAAGAGGCTTTTGGTATTTACTCACAAAAATATTATCTGACAGTACCCAAAGCTTGTGGTGGGGTTGATGTCGGTAGCTGTTAGAGGCTTTGGAGTTTCCCCAGGCTGGAGAAAGGAGACAGACGATCTCTGAGCTGCTCCTGGGTTTCTGGACGATTTGTGTTACCTCCAGGGCTTCTGTCTGGGCAGGAGGCTTTCAGGTGCAGGCAGATGTCTTGTGGTGTGCAGTCTGGGCACAGTGTCACGCCGGCTGTGCAGGCTGAACACGTGACAGGTATCAGATCCCCAGCTCAGGATCAATGAGGCAGGAGGCATGGATGCAATAGCAGACACACCTTGTAACGGCAAAGCGCACACTGTGCTCCCTGCTCATCTCCTTTTTATCCGACACAGCCAGAGACTAATGGGCCTTTGGCCACAGGATAGCCAATCAAATGGAGTTATCCAAGATTTGACCATACTGGGTGAAACCATAGGCTTGCTCTATCCTTTATTGGGCAGAACACAGGCTTTGCACAAGGCAACCCTGTGTGCCTTGCTTACCACGGTTGCTGGGCAGGCCATAGACTCCAGACTTAGTGGCTCCAGGTTCTTTGTCCTTTTTTTCCCACGGTTGCTCTCCCCAAAACAGAAGGAGGGAGAGCAGAAAACCATGCCCAGGCAAGCCAGGATATGTACAAGCCTAATTTGACCTGCTTAGACCTACCATGACAACGTGAAGGACATTTAGATTTTAACTCTGTCTCATCGATGAAGTTCCAAGGTATGCTGTTATTTGAATGGTCACTGCTGGCTTTTAAAAGTTTGCCACTGTTGGTAGTTTTCTACATCAGGGCCCTTGGACTCCTATAGCTGCTTCCTGTCCTGTCACTGCCTCACTGTATTGATGTACATCTCTGGGGAATGGACTTTGCTAGTGTATTGCCAGCTCTGGAGGCTGGGTGGTTGTCAAGGAGCATGTGATGGGATTAACTCCCAGGACATTGAAATAATAATTGGAAAACTGGCAACAGCTTGTGAGCTCCCTAAAATTTTCATATAACCCCTTTGGCTTCACCAGAATAAATCAACAATAGCTTTTCAAATGTGGAAAGTCACAACCCACAGTTCTCCCATCTGCAAGAAGCCAGAATGAAGCTAGGAATGGCTAGAATTTTATAGATATTAATTAATATTTGTGAAGTGCTTTCTAAGCTCAGAACAAAGAATAAAAATAATTGTTTTATGAATGAGCAAACTAAAGAGAACAACCATAAAATTGCAGAGAATTGACTGCAGAACCTAATAAGGCCTCTGCATCTTTAATTTATATGTTTCTGTTTACCACAAGCAAGTGCTAAGAAAACATGAACAGGAGAGGCAAGGCCTTGTCCCTTTTAACTGACAGCTTCTTCATGCAAACCCATTATAAACAGTTTTGTCTGAAATACAGTTAATAAATGAAGGTAGCAGAAATGTGATTTTAAATCAGTTTAATAAAATTAGTCATGTAGATTTTAAATCATTTTTACAGTTGATTTAACATTTGTGACTGGTTTATAGATTATGATATAGGATAGTGTTTGCATCCTTGCAATTTTATTCCAATTTAGAAACAGAACAAATATTAATTTTTGCTTCAATAATGGACCCTTTGAGAATTAAACTTGTCTTCTCTCAATACACGTTTTATGAGAATGCTTTAAATATGATTTTTAATATTTTTGAGGACTTTATTGCACATGAAGTTCTTTTAACTAGAACTTAACTGGAACATGTTCACAAAGTTTCTTGTCAGACATATGTAAATGTTTTCTGTAGTTAATTTAATGGCATGAAATAGATAAGAAGTGTTCTTCATAATATGAGACATTTTGTAGCAGTAATAAACAATTGTAACAAACTCAACATATCAAAAGGAGCAAAATGTCCCAAACAGGAACAATAATGATGGGTCTGTTTTCAAAAGACAGCAATACTGCGATAAACCCCCAAACTTAGAATCATAGAATCAACCAGGCTGGAAAAGACCTCCAAGATCATCCAGTCCAACCTATCACCCAGCCCTATCCAATCAACTAGACCATGGCACTAAGTGCCCCATCCAGTCTTTTCTTGAACACCTCCAGGGATGGCAACTCCACCACCTCCCTGGGCAACCCACTCCAGTGCCAATCACTCTCTCTGTCAAGAACTTCCTCCTAACATCCTGCCTAGATCTCCCCTGGCACAACTTGAGACTGTGTCCCCTTGTTCTGTTGCTGGTTGCCTGGGAGAAGAGACCAACCCCTGCCTGGCTATGACCTCCTTTCAGGTAGTTGTAGACAGTAATGAGGTCTGCCCTGACCCTCCTCTTCTCCAGGCTGCACAACCCCAGCTCCCTCAGCCTCTCCTCATAGGGCTGTGCTCCAGGCCCCTCACNGTCCTGATCCAGGCCAGGATGCCATTGGCTCTCCTGGCCACCTGGGCACACTACTGGCTCCTGTTCTGCTACTATCTACCAGTACCCCTAGGTATCTTTCTGCCTGGCTGCTCTCCAGCCACTCTGTCCCCAGCCTGTAGCGCTTCATGGGGTTATCGTGCCCAGAGTGTAGAACGCTGCACTCAGCCTTGTCATGGCACTCAAGANAAGTTGTGGCCTGACCAGTGCTGAGTTCAGGGGCAGAATAACCTCCCTTGTCCTGCTGCCCATACTGTCCTGATCCAGGCCAGGATGCCATTGGCTCTCCTGGCCACCTGGGCACACTACTGGCTCCTGTTCTGCTACTATCTACCAGTACCCCTAGGTATCTTTCTGCCNAGGGAGCAGCCACAACCTCCCTGGGCAACCTGTTCCAGTGCCTCACCACCCTCACTGGAAAGAACTTCCTCCTAACATCCAGTCTAAATCTTCCCTCTGCCAGTTTAAACCCATTGCCTCTTGTCCTGTCATTGCCTCCCCGACCTTCCTGTAGGCCCCCTTCAGATACTGGAAGGCTACTTTCAGGTCTCCCCAAAGCCTTCTCTTCTCCAGGGTGAAGAGCCCAAACTCTGTCAATCTGTCGTCATAGCAGAGCTGCTCCAGCCTTCTGATCATCTTTGTGGCCCTCCTCTGGACCCACTCCAACACTTCCATGTCCTTCCTGTGCTGAGGG
>VWZE01017259.1:203976-234058 GCA_013396675.1 Eubucco bourcierii | reverse complement strand
TGTGCTGAGGGTTCCAGAACTGCACACAGTACTGCAGGTGGGGTCTGACAAGAGCAGAGTAAAGGGGCAGAATCCCCTCCCTTGCCCTGCTGGTCACGCTGCTCTTGCTGCAGCCCAGGACTCAGTTGCTGTCTGGGCTGCATGTGCACACTGCAGGCTCATGTTGAGCTTTTCATCAATGCAGCCCCCCAGGTCCTTTTCCTCAGGGCTGCTCTCCAGCCATTCACCATCCAGCCTGTATTTGTGCTCGGGATTATGCCTACCCAGGTGCAGGACCAAAACCTTACTGGCACTGAGGTCAGGCTGACAGGTCTGTAATTTCCTGGTTCCTCCTTCTGGCCCTTCTTGTGGATGGGCATCACACTGGCAGCTTCCAGTCTTCAGGGACCTCTCCAGTGAGCCAGGACTGTTGATAAATGATGGAGAGCGGCTTGGCCAGTTCATCTGACAGCTCTCTCACACCCTAGGATGGATCCCATCTGGTCCCATGGACTTGTGAGGATCCAAGTGGCTCAGCAGGTTCCTTACTCCTTACTGGAGACAACCGGTCCCGCTATTGAAGATTGAGGCAAAGAAGGTGTTAAGTACCTCTACCTTTTCCTCATCTTTTGTTACTATATATCCCTCCACATCTAATAAGGAGTGGATGTTGTCCTTGCCCCTTCTTTTACCATTAATATATTCATAGAAACATTATTTTTTTTCTCCTTAACAGCAGTGGCCAGTCTAAGTTCTAAATGAGCTTTTGCCTCTCTAATTTTTTTTTCCCTACAAGACCTAGCAACGTCCTTAAACTCTTCCTGGGATACCTCCCCTTTTTTCCAAAGGTGATACACCCTCTTTTTTTTTTCCTTAATTCCTTTAGAAACTCCTTGCTCATCCAGCCCAGCAGTCTCCCTCATCAGCTCATCTTCTAGCACACTGGGACAGCCTGTTCCTGTGCTTTCAAGAGTTCTTTCTTGAAGTAGGTCCAGCCTTCCTGGACCCTTTTGTTTTTAAGGGCTGTTTCTCAAGGAACTTCAATGTGATTTCAAGTGACAAGGAAGAAACTAAGCAAAATTGCCCTATTTAGAGATCTTGCATGGGGTCTTTCTTCTCTTACATAGAAGAGTAATTTGCTATCAAACGTGTTAAAGGAACTTTTTGTCTCCAAATCATGAACTTCACATTTGGAAGCAGCTGATAGGAAAGAAAGTGTTTGCATATTGCCTTTTCAGCAGAACTATGTTACATGCTATTTCAGTGTTTCTACTGGGAAAGCTGCATGGGGAATGGCTCTGTGGTGTAGTAACATCCTTAAATTCAGAGCAGGTGGGCAAATGTTACAGTATATCATTATTAAATGCATAAGGGAATACTGAGTTTGAATTAATGTCATAGATTTGGAGGAAAGATTTTTCATTGGTTTGTTTTTCTTTGTTGCTTGGTTGGGTTTTGTTTCTTTTTTTTTTTGTTTGTTTGTTTGAAACAGTGTTTTATAACCAAAAATCTATTTGCAAGGAATTGTTTGGACTTCCCTGAGCTGCAGACCTGAGAAGTCACAATTCAATAGTGCTCTTGATGATGCTTTCAAGAGTCACTGTTTGTTGCTGTGACTTTCTTGTTTTCCAGGGCCTCCTTTTGATACCTGAGCTAGGTAGAGAGGAAGGAGATTTAGGTGTGTATGTGTCATTGCCAGCTTCAAGAAATCCAGTGTCATGAGTCAGGTCCCTACAAATCAAGAAACTGACTGATTTATTTTTTTTTAGTTTTTTTTTTTTTTTAATATTGTGTTTGATTTCCTCTTCTGTAGAGTGCATCCCAAGACAGGGACTTCTAACAGATATATCAAACATGTAAAGAGAGATGATTTTTGTTCCTTTGGCATGTCAGGACGTCTCAGTCTGCTTTTTCCCATACAGCAATTTATTCTATTTCCCACTATCTCTCCTTTTGATTCAGTTTGTGGATCTGGTGCTTGCAAATGTACTGCCAGTTATGAAAATAGTCCCAAAAGGAGAAAACTCTGATCCCAGTTCTGGTGGTCTACATGTAAAAACTGTCCATTAGAAAAGGGAACTGGAAGCAATGGACGCTAAACTGTTCTTGTGAGTCATCTCAGAATACTTCTCAGGTAAAATTTCTGCTTCCAATCAGATTTTCAGCTGGACATTTGGAGTCTTGATTTTTCCACCAAAAAGGAAAAAAAATTCCTAAGGAAAAACCCCCCCCCCCCCCCCTTTCTTTCCTCACACTTCATGTTAATCAATCCCCAAGTGCATAGCACATTTCTTGTAGCTAATGTACAATTTCAGAAGAAACAACATTTCATATTTTCAAGGAATGTTTATTTCTGTGAAAAGAGTGTATCTGGGTTTTAGGAGTGTTGAGGTTGCCAAAGGAGAAAGTTCTCTTGTAGAGGACCCTGGAAAACATATTAAAAATAGAATTTAAATCTTAATGTAGCTATGCATCCTGCATTCAAACAAGAGCAATGTAAGTATGATTGTGTTGAAAACCAAAGTGTCATTTGTTCATTTGCCTGAAACCGGAGGTAAACCATCACTAGAGTTCTAATTGCCTACTGCTCAGAAATCTGTATAATGCTTTTTATAGGAGCAAAAACTGCATTTAAAGCATTTTAAGGGAAAAATGGTTTGAGTAGTTCAGGAGGATGAAGGGAACTTTAGTGGTGGACAAGAAGTGTGCTGCTGTTAAAACAATCCCTTTTGCTTTCATAGTCACCTAATGGATAGAAGCCTCATGATCCTGGGCTTGAAAACGACTATTAGCAGCAAGTGTGCAGGAACACACAGAAATCTGTCTCCCTTTCAGGTCAGTCAGCTGCCAGGGCCATCTCAGCATCACCCTGATGCAAGGCTGTCAGTCTGTCACTGTGCTTCTGGTGTAGGCTTGATTTACTAAATAGGATATCAGCACTGTGTGTCAGCTGCTGTATGTAGGCACCAAGTCCCAGCTTGCAGAGAGAGCTGGCGTTGCGGGAGCCATCCAAGGAGCCTTATGGCTTTTGAATTGTAGCAAGTAATTGATCCACTGCCTCCAACACATCCTCTTTGGATGCCGCAGAGGAATCCTGGCTTCTGGCTTAATAGAGTACATCACAAGGAAATAGATTGCATGAAGAGAATAATAATGTATGCACTTGCCTAACAGTTTTGGAAACATTTACTAATTAATTCTCATAATGCCTCTAAAAGATATGCTTCCAACTTTTCTAAGAGGTAAAATGAGGCATGAAGCTCTTAAGAGATATCCCCAGTGTCCCTTAGCGGATCAGGGGAAAGTTTGTAGAACTGAAATTAACATTATAAGCAAAGAACAGTTCTATCGACTAACTTTCCAAATGCATCCTTGTGTCTACCTGGTATAAGTCACAATCTAAAATAACTCCAAAAGGACCAGAGATCTTGTCTGGAAGTAGATAAGAGGGTAAGGAAAACGGGGTGGGGGGGAGAGGGGGGGAGTGTGTGTGTAAGTAAAAAGTGCAAGGGTGGAGCATTGAAAGTCTTCCTCTGTACTGTCTCTGGGAATAGGGAAACACATGTGAGTGGAGGAAGAGCATTTAGCATCCCAGCTTCTTGGGGGGATCAGGGACACTGGGACTCTGTGGGTTTCTCAGCACCTGCAGTGGTGATGCACAGCTCTACTGCACAGTGGGTGGATGCTCCAGACCTCCTGCAGATCCAGCTCTTCTCTTGGGAGCAGCATGAGGAAAGTGTATAATTTCTGGTGACATTTGCCTTTCTACAAGCTATTTGATGGGCAAACAGAGTAGTCTGGCTTGAAGTCCTATCTTCTCTTCAGTTAGCATGTTCATTCTAGATCAAATTAAATATCTATGTATGACTTTTTGGTAGTTTTTTTGCTTGTTGTAAACTTGATTCTGTCTGAAGACCAAACAAGAATTTGCTCTTAGATTATAGGTGGGTGGCATGTGCTACTTTGTCAGTGTGGTCCTTTCTAATCACTCATCCAATTCCTGTCCTATCTGATGATGCATCTCTTCAAAGTTTGGAGGTACATTTCACTGTAGGCATTCTGAGCTATTACACGTGTGCATGGACATTGTCCAGGACTTTCAGATGGCAAAATACAGTTAGAAATGGCATTATATTTCATTATATATCAAGCTCCATGTTTCACCTGTCCCATTTCCTTGCACCAGCACATGTGTCTCTATAACTCTGTTTTACATCAAGCAGTCACCTTCCATGTCTGGGCATGCAGAGCCCAGAGTAGGGCTCACCTCCTAGGCATGTGATGGTAGCTGGGTCTGCACCCTTGAGGAAGTGGAGAAATATGTTAATGGTCATAGCATTTTAATAAATAGATAAAAGCAGAGACTTCAATTAAATGTGGCTCTTATTAAGTTTTGGATGATGAACTTTCGGAAAGCTGGAAGTAAGGCAATCTTGTGACCTAAATAATTACCAGACTTCCTTCTGTCTAGGGAAAATAATGAAGTAGATTAGCTCAGACTCATTTCATAAAGAATTAATGGTGGAAAACACAATTAATGCCAATCAATATATGTTTATGAAAACAAATTTTGTCAAATTTAATGTGATTTTTTTTTTGATGGGATTGCTATTTGGTTTGGTAAAAGTAGCAAGGTTGGGGTGGTAGACTTCTGTAAAGTTTTTGTCTTTCTGCACTGTGACATTTTGATTACTGCAAGTAATCAAAATTAATTAATGATTCCAAATTAATATTGGGAAATTAATATATGGTGCATATTGAATGGATTAAAAGTTACCCATCTAGTAGGGAGCTATTAGATTGGAAATATAGCTGGTGGATTCGGTGCTCCATTAAACAGCAGAACCTCAAGTCTTATTTCTGACTCTGCTACCACCTTATGGTTGTAACCCCAGGGACGTCAGTCAGCTTCAGTGCTTTATACTCCCAGTTTATCAAATACTGAACCCAGCTCATTTGTTTGGTTTACTGATGAAAAGCACTATTCCTTATAATCAGTGTCATTTAATGGTGGTCTTGAACTGTCTTTTTCTTTTTTTTTTTTTTCTTATCTGTGGGATTTTTTTGTTCTTTTGGGTAGGAAGGAGTTTTACTAGTTGTTTAATGTAAAATCTGGCTACTTGGAAACTTTGCAGCTAGTCCAGAGGTTGTAGCTAGAAAGTAGATACACAACCAGGCAGGACAGTGATCCACACTACTCTCTGTCAATTTGCTACTCTATAAAGTGCACCCAGTTGCACATAAGTGACTCAAAGCCAACCACAAGAACAAAACTCACACTTTAAAAATGAATGGGCACTTTGGTGTTAAGAGCCTCTGAGAAAGCCTTTGTGCTGAGAGAATATATACTCTTGGAAGAACTTGCAGTGTGCTGGCTATGGGGTTAACACAAACAGTGAAGGTCCCACCAGAGACTACTGAAGATGGTACTGTCTGCCCAGCTAACGCTGGTGCAGTCGCCATTTCCAGGTCTAGTATTGGTGTTATAGAAATATATGTTTGAAATAGTTCAGAGAAGAGCTATGAAAATGCTGAAAGGATAGAAAGCATACTTCAAGGGTTCACTGTTAGTTTATCTAAGGCATTCTGTTTAACAAGAAGTTGGAGCACAAACTTTATATTGAAGAGCTCTTTGACAGAAAAGAGTTCTGCCTGATAGATAACCAACCACTTGCACACAGTCGTGAGGATTTCAGCAGATTCTTCTTAGGTTACAGTTGATGAAGACATTATATTTTTCTGAAAGTTATTGCCTAGTTCAGCCACAGCTCTTAGGTGCAAAGCATGAATTTATTCCAGGAAGCCCACTAGACTACATGAGTTTGGAGGTTAGGAGGAGTGAGCTCAATGGTGCCTTCTGGCTTTGTAATCCAGAAATTGAGTGAATTAGTGATGTGATTTACTTTCTTTATTTTTTTTTTTTTCCCTGTTTAATCTTACCATACCTTTCTCCTAGTTTGCCTCTTTTCTGTTCACTTATTTGTCTTATAGCAAAGTTCCTCCCTTGCAAAATGAAGAGCTCCATATTTAAGAGGGTTTTTTGACTGATGTTACTGAGACTGAGATTTGCTCTCACATGAGTCATAAGAATGCAAAAAAGTTTGATGCCACAGATTGGAGGTAAAATCTGGTTTCAGTTTCACCTCTGTGTGCTGCAGGCCAGGCCACACCTATGTGCTGCCAGGGAAGCTGCCCTGCTGTCTACATGAGCTGTCACATGTGCCCTTTGCAGGGTCTGCTCTGCAGCCCATCCACATAGAAAAGCCTGCACTAGATGAAGTCGCTGTTCTATAATGGGCTGTGGGAGACTCGTGACAACATTTAAGTGTTATTTGTGCATGCAGCAAAGGGACATGCTGTATGATTTTTCAGTTGTTTATCTGATTTTTGAAGTTGACAGTGTCCGCTAAAGTCAGGTGATAGCCAGGACCTGCCATGGGGCCAACCCCGAAGTGGAGGCTATTGGAGGCCCTGATGAGCATCTCTTGCTTTGCCCTACATCTGCTGGAGCCACGGAGGGATCGAGTGAGGCGCAAAAACATGTCTGGAGCCCAAAGCTGTGAGGATAACCCGGGGCTCAGACCATACTCTAGGGACTGGAAGGCTGCAAAATAAAAACTACATGGCTGTAATTCTTTTCCTCCTGTTCCTCATCACATAGAATGGCTGAAATTCAGCAAGTTTTCCCCTTGAAACAGCTAGGTTTGCTGCACAAGGGTTAAAAATTCAATGCAGTGGCTCTTTGGCGTTGAGCAAAGCCTCGTTGTCAGCGGTGCCACCTAAAAATAAGCCCCTTAGAGCTGCGCAATATGTCTTGCAACAGATTTCTGTCATCTCGGCAGGTTTTTCAGCTTGAACCTGAACCCCTACCCATCCTTCCCCCTTCTCAGTGCCAAAACAGTGCTTAATAGCAGCCGCAGCTGTGACCTTCGAGGGTTTGGGGCTTTATTTTTGTATCCATGGCTACGGAAGGGTCCGGATATAGGGATGAGGGTAAGCCCCATCCTCTTCCCGGGTACCAGGGTGCCTGGGGTCGCAGTCCCCGTCGGTGACCTGAGCTTCAACTGGCCCCGTCGCGGGGTCGCGCTCCCGCAACCGCTGCTGCGCTGTAGCGCTCTGCTCTGCGCCACCCGGAGCCGCTCTGCTCTGCGCCGTGCTGCGGCGCGGCCTCGCGGTGTCGCTGCAGACCGCCCTCGGCCCAGTGCCCTCCGTTACGCGCACCGCCCCCGGCCGGCGCTGCAGGGTCTCCTGGCGGGCATCCCCGCAACTGCGAAGCAGCGGAGCGGGAGATGGCTGTGGTTTTTTGTTGGCTCAAAAGGCGGGCCGACACGCCATAAAGCGCCCGGCATCTGTATTGTAATGAAGCCTGGGATAGACCCGGAGTGGAGCGCAATTATTTCCGAGTTCGTCGCTCGTTGTGTAGTTCTGCTGATAGCTTGGCTGTGCTTTTGCCCTTTTAATTTGACTTTATTTTCTCCTCTTTTTCTTCTCGTTTTGAAGATACTTCTTGATTAATTTTGTACAAAATTATTAATGTGTTTTTTCGGGCATTAATATTTATTTCCCAGTGGTCGAAAGCTATAGGGATGCTAAAAAGGTAAACTTTAGTTTGTATTGCTGCTGTATGTGAAATGGCAGCTGTTCTATTGCCCTTGTGGTCCAAACTGCTGGCAAAATAAACCTTAGTATCTTAATTATTTGTTGATAACAGAGCTTTAATATTGTGTTAATAACTACATATTCTACTGTAAAGCTAATCAATCTCTTTTCTGAAGAGTTTTCAAAGTTTAAAACTTCAGTCTTTCAGTGTTTATTCAAGCAAAATTCTGATAGTCCTGCTTGCTAGAATTGCATTTGAACAAAACCAAATTTTTATTTTAAGACTTTCCCCCCCCCCTTTTTTATGCTTTTGATTAATTTCCCTTCTAATTCATAAGTGTGCATAGTTTATTTTGATAGTTGTAAGGAAAACTGAAGTGGTATTGGCAGATACAAGAATTATTTCTTTTTTGGGGGATTCAATATAAATAATGAGTTTGGGTTTTTTAATAATTTACATGTGAAGGCAAAGGCAGGAAAAAAAAAAAGGTCATAATTGTGTACTTCATTTACCCAAGGAGTGTGATTGTGTGTGCAAATTAAACTATTGCATGCACATGCTAAATTGGATATTTTTGAGCGCGATTACTTAATTTGAATGTACAGATTAAGTTAGCCCAATTAGTTGCTATGATAGTCCAATCTTACACAATTGTGAATCCACTGATGACAGTATAGTTGTTTTGCCACAAATGCTGAAACATGGAAATGGGTCAAACTTGAGAAAAAGTGAATCAGGTGCTCTTGCAAAAAAATCACTGGAAAAATGCATTTTATCTCTCGGTTTTCATCACCTCTAAGAATATGGTATTTATGGAAATCTGTTACAACTATACGGTATTTGACCAATTACTACTAAGACTCCTACATTAGAACTATGCTTCTCACATCTGGAGCTTTTGTTTGGGCTAATTAGATAGGTGGTCATAGATTCAACCTGTCTTAAATCTGAGATGTATAAAGTGGGCAGATTAAGGACATTTGTTCATGGGACTCCTACATGAAAATCTGAGAAATGCTTCTTGGAATATTTATAGTCATGCACCAAGAAGACTTCAGGTGCACACACTGCCCATGACAGAGTATTGCCTTTCTTAGACAAAGTGTGGTTTGTTCCATGTCTTCTTCTCAAATCTGATCTAGTATGCATATTCTCTGTGCGAAGGTAAGGATGAAAGCCACCAAAATTAAAAAGCTCCATAAAAAGGTACTGTATATCACATAGTATACTTTCACTTTGGAGACGTGCTGTTTGTCAAGTAAACAGTACCCCTCATAGTCCTGATATATGCCCACATGTCCTTATATAACCTCACATTCGCTTGGCTTCGAGGTTGACAACTGGAACCACTCTCACTTCGCAGTTCCTGTTATGGTCAAACAGTCCAATGCACATCTGGGGTCTAAAACAACCATTCCTGATGCAAGTATTTGCAAATATATTTGGGCTTTTTGTCACTATCTTTTTTCCCACATCTATTATTTTATTTAATGTATGTAACCAAAATCTAGAACTCTGCGCTCTGCTGAACTTGCTACTACAGACCACTTGGCAAACAGAAACTGGTGTCACTGGGGGGCATTTTGCTTCCACCACAGACCACATTACTCCTTTTGTGTGGCTTTTTTGCTAATGTACTTGCTGTACTGACAAGTCCTGGAGCTAGGAAATGTGTATGGAAAGGCTTTACATGGAATCAGATGAAACCTGGTATGTTGGGATTTCAGCTGCCTCAAGTGTTAACAATACTCAGTTTGTCTACCTGGCTCCTCATACTTACTTGTGCATGTAGAAGCTGGTGCTATAGACAGCTGTTTGCTGGTTTATTCCTGTCCCTGGTGAACAGGTTGTGTGACAGACATGCCTGTAAAACCACTACTATGATGGACTGAACTGCTGCTACACCAAAAGGTGCAGCATGGCAACTTTTCTGTGTGTCTGTGTCCTAGCTCAGTGGGGAGCTGGGCTTTGCAAGCAACCCGCCATGCCCAGCTCTGCTTGTGCAGTCCACTTTACTGTGCAGCTCTGCCAAGCAGGTAGCTTAGGGGGTGTCCCTCAGGTTGGTAAGCCAAACAGCCTGCTGCTTTGGGTAAAGCTGCAAGAAAAAGGCAGAGCACGTGTAACCTGTATAGTGCATGTGATTTCCTAATTTTTTCCTTTTTCATTTCTTTTTAAGCACAGCTGATTTTGACCTGGTTTCATTTTCTTTGTATGTGGACGAAAAATACAATGCTGCATTGTAGGACTTTGTTTCTCTAAGAGGACAAGGTAGGGAAGGGGACAGGAAAGCAAAGTTACGGTTAAAGAGTAGAGAAGAAATATTTCTTCCAAAAAATGATTTTTTGTATGTCAACATTTAAATGTGAATTGTTCTGATCAAATATTTACTGCTGTCGGGAGCTGTGTAGAACATTAATCTTAATTTGTTTTTCTTTTCTCAAAAGCAACGACTCCAACATAGCTAGGAGATCTGTGTCTTTAAAAATAAATAATGTAGCAGAACGGCATATTCTTTGGTATAGAAATACTAGCCTGTGGCATCTTCTGCAACTACAAAGCAGTCTCGAGTGAACTTTCTTTCCTTTTTATTAATAATTCCCTAAATCAATGAAGAATTTTTAAAAGTTCCCTTTCACTTTGCTGCTGCACTCCTCACAGCTCTGGTGCTTGCTCACGCTGGCTCATTCCCCGCCATGTATTATATATTTGGATAAATCTGTGCGTTGTAATTTCAGGAGCATAGGCTGCAACCAGTAATTCAACACGCAAATACAAAGCGAGCTTTCTCCTTTTTTGGTTAGCTCAGGGTTTTGATTTTTTTTCCTGAAGGTGGCAGTGAAAGAAAAAAAATAACTCCCTTTGAAGATTTAGGAATTTTATTACAAAACAGATGGACAAGTACTGTATTTTACCCATTTCCCCTTGTGCCCATGAGCGCTGACAATGAAAACTACAGCTCCTATAAAGTGCTGATCAAATTGTGAAAAGGTGGCCTTTCCCAGCAGCCTGGTACACTCTAGCATTACCCCAGCTTATAAATAAACGAATGGGCTGAGCCACTTTGGCTTTTTTTTTTTCCTTAGTCCTTACCAAGATAATTGAGGATCATAATGGTGGGAAAGGACTGCAGTCATCATTCGCTGCCTGTCAGGTATCAGTACTCATCTTCGTGTCATCCGTCACCATTGAACCACTCTGTCATCTTTCCCCAGCCTTCAGCGCCGCTCCTTCTCATCGTGTTCATTATCTCCGGCTCCGACCAAGCCCCCTCCCCCAGCCCTTGTAAATGCATCTTTGTGCTACTCTCAGTCTTCTGATTATGAATCGATGATCATGTGGTGTAAGAGAGATAGATGGCTTTTAGTTCCATCTTGTCTTCTCTAATTGTAAAATATTAGTTACATTAGACTGTGTCTTTTGATTAATGGAACTTATTTGGAGTGGCCTCTCCCAGCCCTCCCCCTTCCAAAGTCCTCCACTGACTTTTGAGAATTGAGTGATTTCACTTAAAGCAGACAAATAGGCCCTTCAGCAAGGAGATAGCTAAGCTCTAATATTGTGGGCAAAGCAAGCTCACAGAGCCTGAGTTGTGTGTGTGGGTTTTTTTAAAGGAAGGCTTCAAATCTGGCTAGACAAATACAGACCATTTATTAACATACGTCCAGGCGTGCTATTTTGCAAATCCAGCAATTCTTATAAAGCTACAAAACAGGACATAAGGCTGAATGCCTTCTGAATTAAATTAATCTTAGGAATTAAGAGCATCCTCGCTTTCACTTTGGGTGAAACAGGTCAGTCCAGAACTTTGATGTATTAATGCTAGCATGAAGTGTTATCTTATTACTCTCTTTTATACTTACAGGACATATCATCAGCCAAATGTCTCTTCCTTGTACATCTGACACTGTGAGACATTCGTCCTTTAATACAGAATTTATCTTATTTGGCACTATTTACCTAAACATGGGCTGTTGATAAAGTCCTTGCTGTACAAATGGAAAGGCAGTTGACTAAATCCCTTATTATAAATAATCACTGTCTATCTTTCAGTGTAAATTCAAGGACATGTTCACTTTCAAGCTATCAGCTCAATTAGAAAAGGTCTATTCACTGTCGATGTCTATATCTCATGGAAATAGGAAAGCACAGTTAATAAACAAATCAAAGTATTTTAAAAAATAGCACAGTGGATTATGAATTCTGGAGCCCATGCTGATGGTGACACTGCCAGGACACATGCTTTAAAAAAATACATTCAAACAGTTTTATCTAAATATTTAATGCTACCTTCAGGATTTAAATCTGACCTTTCTGCGTCCCCCCCATCCTCCCCTTCCCTCCCCCCCCGCAAATACTCAAATCTTTGACATTATTTTAGCAGATGCTGCTTATAATACACCTTCTATATAAAAATTTTTTTAAAAACAGGTTTGTAAATATATAAATATATGCTAGTTAAGCCTTATCCAATTTACTTCTTTCTTTTAAGGAATAGGAAATCTGGTTTGGGCTTATGAATGATTGCATGGAGAATGACAGCTCATTATTCTACCGTTCTAGACTACCTAGAAAGGACAGAATATTCTAGAATAATGACATCTGCCATAAAGCCAAGAAGCAGGAGTGGGGACTCAGGGTCCTATATCTGTCCTCATTTTTCCTGAGCTTACTGGGACGGCTGGGGCAGTTTCCTGGTTTCAAGAGGCTCTCACTGTGTTAGCCACCTGATTACAGAAAAATCTCTCACCTTTCTTTGTACAAGAAAGCATCTCACCAGCCTTTAGAGTTACGGAATAGGCTTGAAAGGAGAAATCCAGAAAGATGGAAGAAGTCCAACAATAAATCTAGAACGTATTTTAAAAAAAAATTTCAAGACATTAATCACATCCTATGGAATGGATGCAGCCTGGGTCTCGATACCCAGAGCCTCGAACTGGCAGGGCTCTGTATGCAAGGCCAGCACCGCTCTCCTCTGTCTGCCTGCAGCTCCATTCCTGCACTTTTCTGAGATCAGAATTTGGCTCCTGATAAGTACTTCCACGCTGTATTTACCACCCTAGAAGGAGTGATTATATTTAATAGCAGAATTTCAGTTGACTTCTCAATATGTATTGAGTTGACCTTTAAGTTAAACCGCAGATTAATTTTTTTTAGTTGTCTCTTTAAGTACGTTTATAGACCTCTCTGTTCTGATTAGAGTAACGGTAGATAGAGAAGAGTTACCTGGGTCAGATTATTTGTTGAAATCAGAGGAATTGCTTGGCTTCTCTATAAGGCAAATATTTTGGCCCACTCTAACCACTGTATACATTAGTTTTGTTGCAAAATGATTTTGGTTTATACACAGAGGCACCCAAGTGGGTATCTGTTTGCTTGAAAGCTGAGAGCCTGCCATTGATTTCATGTAAGTAAGCCTTCTCTCTGGAAGACAATGGAAGTCAATGAAGCTTACATGAGATTGAGTGGCTTTCCCATAGGCAGCAGGCTTGGAGTCAGGCTTCAGTGTGCTAGGTACTGATGGCAGGGACATTTCCCTCTTCGCTACTTTACATGCTGTGTTTGGCTTAAGTTCTGCAGAGAGAGGTATGGACCACTTGGACTCTAAATCATCAAAGAATACCCAAACACCCTAAATGGACACTGCCCATGGAAGTGTCAGCACCTCTACAATTTTACTTAGAATCCTCACAAGTACCTGGTCCTCTGTGTACTGACCGCCACAGAAGTTACTGGAAGTGGCTTTTTGGTGTGTTTTCCTTTGAAATCTAAGGGATTTGCTGCATGTTCCTCATGTTCCCTTCTCTGGCCAAAAAACATTTGTATTTAGGGACATGTGTAAGAGTTAACAGCACTCCTTGAATCTTGAGTGTTGGTGATTGGTCTGTGTGCAACATGTACAGGAAACATCCAGGTCTGGGTGGCCCGTTGTGATGCTAAAATTACCCCCCTACCAGTTACTGGCCAGTTGCCTCTCACTGGCCAAGGGTGCTCCAGCCAGCATTTAGGTGGTGGCCAAGGCAGAGCTGTGGCTGCATCTCTGCAGGTGATGGCCTGGTGGCCCCTTGTACACTTCGCATCATTGGGCCCCTCTGTCGCTCTCTCACCAGGAGGGAATACCACATATGAACAAACACAAAAACAAATGCAAAAGGAGTGTGGATTCAAAGTGAAACAATGTAATGTGCCAGCTTTTAGCCCCAAGGCAGATTTTCATGTCTCTTTTACGAATCTTTGTAAGTAAGGGTTAGACTACGAGGCCCCTACTTGGAAACATCTTACACTCATGGATTGTGTAAGCACGTGGGCATTCCCACACAAGTCTATGGGATGACTTACAGGCTTTATAGCATGCATAACCTTCAGCAACATGATGAATCAGGGCCTAAATACTGAAATATTCTTTAATAGTGCTGGCTCCACAGTGAAATTCTAGAAGGCACATTTACCTCTCAGTGTCTCTCCATAAGACTCGTCGATGATAATGGAGTTACATTAGGCACATCTAAAGTTAATTATACAGTTACCTCCCTCTTGGCCCCTGTTTGTCAAAGAGAATATGATAAAAAAAAAATAAATCCTCTGTCTTCTAACATCTATTTATATTTGAATTTTGATCTGCCATCTAGACAAGAGAGTAAAGGGCACACTAAGGAGACTGTAGTTAGGTGAGTCTGGATATTTGCTAGCTGAGTGCCAGTGTGGGAAATGTTGTATTGAGAAAACCCGCAGGAAAAAAAAAATCTGTGGAAAACAGAGCAAAAGAACTATTTAGAGCAGGTTGTTAAGAATGGCAACAAAGCTCTTCCTTCTTAAAATGAAATGGGTGTCTTTTAAGGATGCAGGTTTATTTTGGAATATGTGTTTAGAAGCATCAATCAGAAGAAAGAAATGCTAGTGTTCACTAAATATGTAATTTATAATGTAGAGATGAGGTTGAATGTAGATAGAGAAATCATGCAATTTGCTATGTATGAGAAGAAAAAAAAAAATCCAAGAAAGTAATCTTTATGTTTGTCTGGCTGGCTGTTTTAACATGATCTCATAGTTAAATTTGTTTAATCAAAATCCTCTATCAAAAAAACAGGTCTTTGAATATCTTGGTTTTAGTATGTGTGCATGTTGCTGAGAGATGCCAGGTTTGTCTAGGGATCCAGTGGCTTTGACATACTCCAGTTTACAATACCTGGAGTGTGCTCAGTTGCTAATGTGTTTTGCATGCAAAATCACTGTGCTTCAGCATGACAGCTAAGAAAAATGTCATTTTATTTTTAATTAGAGCAGGATATGATTTGGGGAAAAAAAAAAAAATCTGGTCCTTTGTTAGAGATTTGTTCCACAAGAGTCCAGTCAGAAACCCTCTAGTACTTAATAAAGTCAAATTCCTCACTGAGCGTTCCCATGAGCTCCCATGGAAGCCAGTGGGAGCTGTGCATGAGTTCCGAGGGCAGCATTTTGCCCTTAGGACTGAATTTCCCAACTGACTATTCTTTTAGACTGTCTTTTGATTAACAATCTGTTTGCAGCAGGCTAGGGCCAGGGAGGCAGCATATATCCCACTGTTCAAATCTGTGGCAAAATATTCTATGGAGATCTACTTAATAAAAATCAACTTGCTCCAATAGTCATTGAGAAATACCTCAACTGTTAGCAATCAATCGAGAGCTGAGTTGAGGGGGGTGTGAAATACAAAAGGACATCAAAGAGGTTCTCATTCTCAGTCTATTGCTCTATTTAAGGGTCCTATAATTCGGTGAGGTTGTGTGCTAAATAATTTGTAAGCCTTCAGAACATCCAGGTTATTGTTTGTGGACAGATGGTGCATCACATTTTATTGCTTATTCCTTCTGTGGTTTCTCATATGCAGGACTGATGTGCACTCTGAAGTCTTTGTTTCCTTGCTAAAATCTCTAATCTAAAACAGGCAATCAAGCACACAGACAGTGCTTCAGAAAGCATAATCATAGTTTTAAAGGGGGAAAAAAAACATTTCGGCTGCAGTTAGGAAGCAGATGTGTTCCCTGAAAATGCAAAAGGGTATCAGAACTATTAAAATTGGAAAATAGATATGGAATTCAGGGGTGCAGGGAAGAGCATGTATTTCATTTCTGTACTGCAGGGTAGGTGTGCCTTTTCCTAGGCTACCTGCTATGTATCTGTCTCTCTGTGGAGCTGGTGTAGTGAAAGCCTTTGGAGACTGGCTTTTGCTTCCACCTTTCCCCCTGAGATTGGCAGTCTTTGTCTTTTACAGGCAAGGAGCAGCCGTGTTGTGATCCTGGAACTGCTGCTGCCCCGAAGAGTTAAATCATGTTGATATACAGGAAGGAAATGGAATAGACTAACTCTACTCTTTTCTTCCTACGGATTTTTCTTTTTATTCTGAAGATAGAATTACTGTTTGTAAGCATCTGAAAGTCATTAGTGGCTCTGCAGTCTGTCAGGTGCCGACGCAAAAAACTGCTGAAACTGAACGGGTTCCTGTGCAGAGTGCTGGGAATTTGTCATGTGCTGATGAGCAGTTATAATAATATATGAGCAAATCACAAGCATTCTGCAAATTAATCAAATTTTTTTTTCCCCTTCTCCCTTGTCTCTGGGAGAGTGGCTCTGCCGGCAGACGTAGGTGAAGCAGTTTTACTCACAGATGGTAGCTCTGGCATCAGATGGAATTTATATAACAGTAATTCTGATTTCCTGCCAAAGTAGCACTGAAAACACCAGGGAGATTGTACAAGACAAGTCATGTGGTTTTGCTGAGGTTGTTGTGGGAAGTTTAAGGGGGGAAATCTCAAATTTTCCTCTTTGCATTTATTGTTTTAGCCTGAAGGGCCAGAAATTGTACACCATTCTGCCATAGGCGAAATCCAACACATCTTTTTTTATGAATTGCGCTGAAAGAGTGCTTCCCAGCTGTTGAAACTGCTGGCGGGGAGGGAGCCACATGACTCCTCATCCTTTCCCTTTCCGTACAAGGATTAAAGGAGGGAGGGTTCAAAAGGTTGCTGCACTACATGTCGGAGTGAGGCAGGGTCTCCCTTCCCAGGAAGCGATGCCATGTTCACTTAGGTTATACTCCCTCTGGCATAACGAAATGAGGGGGGTGGGGGGAGAGGGCCCTTCAGTAAACACATCAGCCTTTCAGGAGCTTCAGTAAACACATCAGCAAAGGCTCTTCCTCCTCATTAAAATGGGGATTTTTTTGAATGAGGTTACTAGAGTAGATTAAGGTTATTAGTTGCACCTCGGCTGACATTTCCAGTTTGATCAGTAAGAAACAGAAACGTGGAGGGGTTTTTTTACCCACTAAGGGTAAGTGCTTGGTGCACTTGTTAAGCAGCTGAAGCCTGTACCAGTTTGGTGGCAGGTCCGATCCTGACCTCTTTCAGAGCAGCACAGACCCCTTCTAACCGTGGGCTTGCAGCAAAGATGTGAGAACAGAATCTAGCCCTCTGGCTTTTCAGATTGTGCTTTTAGAAACAAAAGCAGTCTTCCCTAGAAAAATATTACGGTGTTTTTATAATAGCAGTGTATTGAGTAATGCATGGGGCATAGCAAGACCGCTGTGACACTAAAAGAAAAAAATAGAGGCAAGCAGAACGAGGGAACTTTCAGGGGCTGTTTTTAATAAAGAGGTGAATTCTTTCTGCAGTAGGAAAAATGATAAAAAGATGGCGTATCAGCTACATTATGCAACAAAGTAATGCTGCTGTGTTTTTATAATGTAAGGCACTGCCCATTTGTTTTGGTTTACGTGACTGCAGTGAAATAAGTGGATTAGACTGAAACTTTAGCATGCTTCATTGCAGCTGGTTGCAGACATCTGTCATTCCTCAGCCATACATTCTGGATCATGCCAAGAAGAAAAAGCAAAGTCTGACACCTTTCATTTTAGAGAGCCTTTTATAGAAAGAAAGGGAGAAAGGGAGAAAGCATTTCCTTTGTGACTTAATAAAAAAGACACTTTTCTGCAACAGCATCAACAGTACTTTCCAGGGGGGAGAGGGGGAGAGGTCCTTCAAAGTTAACGCTCAATTTATTCTTTGCAGCCTTTTAATTTTTACTGTTTAAGCTCCTGATTTGTTGAATGGGATATGATAAAAATGTGTTGTTGTCGTCTTTTTTTTTTTTTTTTTTTTTTTTTTTTTTTTTTTTAAGCAGAGACATTAACTATATGCATGCCTATATAGAAGATGTATTTGGTGAGAGGTGTGTTGCTGTGGATCCCCAACTCAGGCTGCACTGGTGGTGATTCAGTGCAGCAATGGGTGATGGCACATAATGCTGCAGCATTGCTGATAAGGACTTATTCTGTGAACTACACTCCCAAAATCCAAGAAAGAGCTAATAGTAATGGTTTAGCAGAATTTTTTGTGGGGTTGTGAGCTACTCATGGACAATTTGAAATATTAGTGACTAGTGAGCTGGACATTTATTTACTGAAAATGCTTTCTTTTTCCTCAGTCTTCTTACTAATGTTGCTCTAGACAGAGAATCACAAGGTACATGATGAGTTATATTATGGCAAAATGCCATCTAAGTTACCCCAATTACATAGCAAAACAACAACTAAAATTAAAGGAGAGCATACTTAGCCTAAGTGACATCATACATGGAGAAAGCAATTCTAGCTTAGCATCTCACTTCAGCAAAGGTTATAGCATGTGGATAATTCTATCCCTTCCCACTTAGGAGATCTGTAGACCAGGGGATTTATGGGGAGTCTCCTGATCCTTACCTGGCTGTACATAGAGAGAGAGGTCTTCTTGTGGTGCAGGCTGCGTGGCTGTTGCATTCAACACTGGCAGAAGATATGACACATTGAAATGTGGGCAGGAAAAGTTTAGAAAGCTGAGTATGGGATTTTAAAAATTTCATTCCACCCAATAAAATAAATAAACTCAAGACAGTTGCCTAGAGTGAAAGAGAAAATGCCACTGCATTTATGAATAACTAGGCAGAATAAAGGATATTTGGTAGCATAATATCATTGCTGGCAAGGCCTTTCCTATTAGCACCTCTGAATTGCACATTTTCTTTGCTAAAATCCCAGTGCCACCAGTACAGCATTTATTCTGGGAAATCATAGGTACATTAAATTCAAATAGGGCTTCATTCCAGAAGTGCTAAATGCTCCCTGAAATAATAAATGTTTACTAAGACAATTAAAAAATATGACAGAACATTAGACAGAAAACTTGTGAATGACCTAGTAGGAAAACTGAGATATTTTGCTCAGGGGGTTAGAATGGGAATATAATGTTATTGATGTGATTAAAACAAGTAAAAGAGTGAATAGACATAACAATTAATTGAAATATGTAAGTAAAGACAAAGGTGGGACTCTGAATATGTAGTTTTGATAATCAGAAGAACTTGTGGTTAATTAATATTTTAAAAAAAGCCTGCCACTTACTTTCAAAATAAATTTCTTTAGCTGCAGTCTGCTGGGATACCCAAAGCATAAGAGAAAAAGAAGACTGACAAAGCGCTCTAACTCACTTTCTCCCTGTCTTGGGTGCCTCTCGTCTCTGATATGGAGGGGCCTGGGCTGCAGAGATGAAGGGATGCCCTGGCTTGGCCTGTGGACTTTGGGAGAGTAAGAATTGGTACCAGAGTGGGAGGCATGGCTGGAGATGAACATTTATATTTTTTAGTCAAATTAGTGTGATCTTAGAATTTCAAAGGGGATTGTGAATGAAGCATTTATAAATTGCTGTAACCATTGCCATTAGGTGGCCTGCTCTTTACAACAGGTACCTAGCACCCTCGGTACCTAGCACCCTCGGTAAGAAGTCTGTCATCTACTTATGTGTATAGAGCAAAGTAAATAAATATGAAAAATTAAATATAATTACATTTCCAAAATCATGGGACAATGATAGTCTGGCATTTTGAGCTCAATCAATGACAGCATTCCCACTAACCTCATTTGGAGCCCGCTGAGGCACTGGGCTCGTAACTCATGTTGTCATTTCAAAACCCAAACTGGTGTGCTGCCATGGACGGGGTGCTGTGCCACAATGGTCTAAAATATTCAGGTCTTTAGAAAGCAAAGTCTTCATCTGTTCTGCAGAATTTTCATTTTACAAGGTTCACATCATGTTTAATGTTTGTTTAGGAAGACCTTTTCAGTTATTCTGCTGATGCTTTCCTATTTTCTATTTATCTTCTAAATCAGAAGTTCCTGTGTGAAAAGCTTACTGTTCTGAAAAAGAAACAAATTCTGTACTGAGTGTCTGGAGCTGAGTAATCCTGTTACTTTATCAGCTCTGCAATGATAATAGGAGAAGCTTGTTTTCCCAGGAACTGCAAGTCTCCTTATACCAGCAGTGACTTCACTAGCCATTTAATAATTTGCCTGTATTTGGTGTATTGCAGTGGTCTAGCAAGTTCCTTGGTCTACCCTCCATGGTCTCTATAAAAAAGGTTAAATTAGTGATAATTGCCATAAGTTTGTGGCTGATTTGTTTAGTAGGTAAAATATAAACAAACAGACAAGCAAACAAGTAACAAGGACAGTGGTAGAAATTTCTACTTGTTTCTATTTCTCATGAATGCCCCAGTGGCTGTTGGCCTCTGTGTCATATTGGCCTACCTTTGGCTGCAATTTACATAGCAGAGTTGGTTTGTTGGTTTGGTTTTGGTTTTTTGGTGTTTTTTTTTTTAATTCTTTTGCTTTTAAAGAAAAAATTAGTGTGTGATAATTAGTAATTATAAATTTTGAGATAGGAATTGAACTATTAATTTAAGTGTTGTCTTTATTTTAGGGGAAATGTGCGAAATTAACTTAATCTTCTAATAATATGTGTTCAAAACAATGTGTAGCATCAACCTTTGCTTTTCACTGTCACCAATACCCTTTAGTGTATTAATCAGTGAGTTGAAATAGCTATTTAGAAACACCAATCACTACATAATATACTAAATCAAGAGCAGACTCCACCTTTGATCACATTTCAGAAAAGCTTTGTAGGTATCTGAAGGTTTAATTTGTACCTATGAATGGACATTAAAAAAAAAAAAAAAGTAAGAATCTGTGAAGCATATTAGTTACAGATTAGGTCTTTTCATTCTCCAACCCTTCTGCAGCCGATGATGATTCAGTTGTTTGCTATTCTCTTGCTGCAGGTACCTGTAGACTGGATGTCTGTCTCAGCAAGGCACCAGGACCAGGGTTCCATGTGGTAGTTTTGAATTGCTGGCTTCAGGGCAGTGCTATACACCCCCCTATAGTGGGGATTCCTCCTAGATAATTAACCTGCAACAGCAGACTTCATAGGTAGATAAATGCTGCCAGTTTTAGGGCAGTTTCCCCAAACATTCTTAATACATTTGCTTAAGATCAGGATGGTGACTGTGTTTTGCCATCACCTGGGTCTTTACTCCAAACTTGTTCTCTAATAATTAAGATCTTACCTCTAACTATCAGCAAGAGAAAGGCTCTTCCAGTTGGCAGTCCATGTGTTCAGACCTAAGCTATCCCTGGAAGTGTCTATTCCCTTCTGTTAGTGAGGAGGAGGAGGATTTTGGTAACTAATATTGTGCTTATTCTGAACAATTCCTCTGCTCTTAGGACTATTTTCAGGATTGATCCTTAGCTTTGATAGGTGAAAATATTCCCAGGCTTTTCTAAAATCCAGAAACTTATACTTGCTTTTATTTTTTTTCTTTTTTATTTTTTTTTGTGTGTATACTGCTGTCGTAAATCATATTAAAAAAACTCAGAGAAGGCTTTTTGTTTTTATGGCTTTTCCTGGTCAAAATGAAATACAGAGTTTTCATTTTTTAATTTTTTTTTTTTTAAATCAATTAAACATATAAACTCAGAATATTGCAGTTTTCCCAGATGACCAGCTTGGTTAGTTCTGGACCTAAGTGTAAATAAACATATACTTTTCAATTGTTTTATAAAAACTTTTATTACGTATATGAACCTGATTGGATGTATTTTAATCGGTCTGGTATTTTGGGAGTTTCATAAAATGCATATTTTGAGACCAATAAAGTGGAATGGCTCAGTCAGAGCCATTATTGCCTGTTGGACAAATATATTTATTCAGCATTTTCCCATCCATACTGTTATGGTCCAGATCAGAATGGCTGCTTTAGAGCCATTCTGCTCTCCTGGGTAATGCATACAGTACTTGGGATGTTTGCTGTGGATAGGAAATGTATTTATGAAAATTTATACATTAAAGGAAATCGCAGTAGCCAAGATTTAAATGAAAATAGTTCTCCCTTTGCAAATCCTTGTTATTATGGTCTAATAGCATTACTTTAAAATGGCAGTGTTCACCAAGATGCTTTGGACCTGGAGACTGTGAGCTGAGAAAGCCATGTGTTCAGCCCACTGCCAGAGAACTGGAGATGCTCAAAAAGTCTTTCTTTGCACACAGGAAGTGCATGACCATTGTTGCTGTGAGGCAGCACGTACTTCATCTGTTTAAAGATGATCGCAACTCAAATACAAACTTGTGTAAGAAAAAAGGTTTAGAGCAGCTCTTCCCAGGGAGGTTGAGGCTCAGTGAAGATTTGAGAGTGGCTTGCTGAGAGAGGCACTCCAACAGACGTATGATTACATGGATTGTTCCACCAGCAGTGTTGTGGGACTGAGCACCTCAGTGGAGGAGGCAGTGGCCATGCATCCTAAGCCACTGCAGCTGGTCCTGCAGGAGTCATGACCAGAGGTGGTTCTGGCCATTTGGGATTGCCTCCAAAAAATTAAACATTTGAGGCTTTTCAAATCTTTCTTAGTGAGGGAATAATTTATTTGTTTTAAAGAAGTAATTGCTATTACTTTTGATCTTCACCGAAAGGATATTCTTAAACCAGGCAAAAAAACCCTGAAATGAGTTTGCTGTATTGCATTGCAGTAAGTGCTATAGCTGTTGGCTATCTAAGGAAAAACATTCTGTCAGGTAATCATGGCCATTTTTTAATTTTAAGGGAACAAATGTCATATCTAAGAAACACATTTTATCCAGGACTTAATTATAATTTATAGTACATTGCACAGCATTTGTTTTCTGTTCATCATGTTATTGCTCTTCTGCCTTTTCCCTAAATTTATGCATTAAATTGTGTGTCTGTGTGTCTGTATGCGTGTATCTGTGTGTATATATGTACACATATGCAACATAATAAAAAGTGGTGTAGTGGGGACAACAGAAGGCTTGTGTGTGATATATTATTGGCATTTTTCTTTCAAATTACCATTTTCTTACTGCTTTGGGAGAAAGCCACGATTTTGCTGTGATTAGTACACTTTTAACAATCTGGAATAAATTCCTGATCTTATTCATGTGACTAGTCCAATGCCCATTTTTACATTTTAGTGCAAACCCCTACATATGTGCCTGCAATACCACAAAAATAAGATGTTTCTTTGTGGAATTTTTTATAGAATTTGGATGCAGATCAAATATTTTTAGAAGTGGAGAATTAATGCGGCTTGACCATGTAAATGATTTTTTTTAATGAAAAGGACTTTAGTATTCTCTCTCTCTCTCTCTCTCTTGCTTGTGTATTCCTTTGTGCTAATCTTAAATAATGGATCCATATCAAAGTTAATAAATTAGTAACTATTAGCAGTGTTTGGATTACAGTAAGTAACGCAATGACACTAGGCTGACATTGACTTTTTGTGAGTTCCAATAATACATTTTGAGTTTTAAAGACAAGACAAAGCAAAAGATGCTTTGCAAGTATTCAAATTCTTAAGAACTCATGGGCAGTGGCTGTGTTTAAATCCAAGGTCTCTGCTTTGAGCATGTTTTCCTTCAGATGGTCCTAAACCCCAGACTTGGAGATCCATGTCTTTTTCAAACCCTGCATTTTCTGACTCGGTTCAGCTGATGCACCATGTTGGGCTGCATCAGTTATGCCATGTTATGAAACCTAACACGATGTGACTGATGCGGGTTGACATGATGTGTCACAAAGCAACATATCAGATCACAAACTTGAAAGAAAACAAAGTTTGTTTGTTTTTTCTCAAAGCCTAAATTAATGAAGCAGCATGTATTTTTAAAAAGGTGGACTAGTTTCAAATATTGAGGGTTTTTAAAAAAAATGTTGGTCCCACAGAAAAGTTCTCCATTCTGAGCAGAAAGTACCTCCAGTCCACACTGCTTATTTTGTCCAGGGTGCAGTCAAAACTAGAGGAGATGATAAACCTAGGCTGTTGCAGCCATTACTGCGTCTGATCCTGGGAGGTTTATATCACTTTCCAAGGACTGACTTCAGCAGATACTGGAGGTAATCACCCTCCCTGGGAAATCTGCACCTTCTAAAAATATTCTTTGAGTCCAGCTACCATTGTTGTAATTTAAAATATTTCTTATTTTCTACTGATCCATTTCTTAGACCCACAACTTCCATCCAGAGGATTACAAAGTTTCTTCACGCACTCACTCACAGATGTCCAAGAACGTTTCTTCACAACAGGATTATTTCATCTGCAAACAATACATTGTCCTCTCTCTCCATTTTTTAATCGGAGAAGGATGCACCATACTTTGCCCTCTTTGTTAGGCCACCTTTAGTCTAATTCTTCTTAATACAAATGCAATGCATTGTACATTATCTCCAGTGCTGTCAGGGAGATTTTTAATTATTTTTTTTCTCAGGCTTTCATATAATTTTATTGGAAGATTTACAGTGAGTAAAATATATATGAACTATAGCTTGCTAAGAAAGAACCTACCAACCACTGCTAGATATAACATTATAAATTTATTACCAATTTATCTAGGAAGGGTTATTTCAAGAGCCTGCTGCCCACAAGAAGTTTTTGAGCTAAAATTAATGGATAGGGTACCTAAGAGAAATGGGCATTTTCCTTCACCCCTTAGTTACAAGCAAATTGCAGATATTGTTATCTTTGCAAGTGAGAATAATCTCTAGTTTTTGTACTACTTCTGCTGTAAACAATGTACCGCTTGCTTTCCTATGACCCTCACTCTGTATACATATTTATATATTATTCATACAGGATTAAAAATGAATGTGCTCTTTACCACAGTTGTACTGCATAGTGACAATACAAATTAACTTATTGTGTACTTACTTTTCACAAGGCAGTGATGTGAAATTTTGATGGCCTGAAAAAGTAAGTCATGGGGGAGGCAATGCGGAACTGAATCCTTGTAGGTACGCTTTGTATTGTCTGATTTTGTTAAAGTGTATTGAATTAGTAAATTGTATTCTCTGTATGGGATTGCATGACTTTAAACTTGGTTTGATGGTCTCAGAAGGAGTTTGCTTTAGCCTGGCGCGTGGGGTGATTACCTCCATTTGTGCTTTGTGGATGCCTTGCTTAGATTTGTCCTTTGCAGGAAGGAATTAGGATGGCCGTTTAATGATAGCTACTTCTGGGAGAAGTGTTAAGAGCTGCTTGGTGAGATCTCACACTGTTGGCTACTAGTACTAATTCCAGCAAACACTGTCCAGTGTATTTGCATGCTATGTGATGCTGGAGAGAAGCAGAGTGGCTCAGGGGCACGTTGTACCTGCTCACTCCTGTAGTCCCATTGCTCTGTCGGTGGTCCCTGCATGCTGCAGTGTGAGCAGTTATCAGGTATATCACATTATCTGTGGTACATCCACTCTCTGGTCATTGCAGCACAAAAGAAGGATCAAATAAACAGGATAGCTTTTTCGCTTTTTCCAGAGCACCAATAAAATGGAAGTAAGGTTGAAGAGCAACTTGTTCCATTTCTCATAACTTAACAGAGTATCTTCTGTCCTGAGCAAGAGAACCAGTTGTCAGATGGTCAAATTAGATACTTGAAATAATGGAAGGTGGTTCTCCCACTTTGGCCAAAACGTTTTAGCACTTTCCCAAGCAGGGTACACAATAGGTCCCTTGACTTTGCCTGGTCAGTGGTATTACCCTGGAGGGAGAAAAAGGAGATGGAAAGGAAGAGTCCAGAACTCAGCTGTGGATTCTGATGACTTTATCTGACTCTGACAGTGAGGAAAATGTAATGGTTTTCTTAGATTTTCTTCCAGATAATTCTACATTTGCTGAAATGGTGGAAATCAGACTTCTGCTAGATCTTCTTCATACCCAAACAGTTTTTCAAAACTATTATACTCAAAATTTTATTAGAATATTTGTGCTTCCGTGTTGATTTTAGAACTGACTCTAAGAGGCACTAGGGACATCTTCAATCTCTTTGTTGACTGATTCCTCATATCTTCCAGCTCAAATTTTTCTATAAAAGCTCAATACAATTTCTGTAACATCATCTACATAGGTTTGTTCCATTGCTGTTACTATGAAATGTTCCACTGAAATTTGACTTTGTAATGATTAGCAGCTTAAAGATATCCTTTGCCTTATGAAGTTGCTGAAGAAAGTACCTTTTTTTACCAACCCACACTCCATCCCGCATTTTATGCATGAACATGCATGTTGGAGGTCTTGTGTGTAAGTATGTGCAGTTTTCAACTTGTAAAAGCAAAAGCTAGAGGACAGCTTTCCATCCTTGAGAAAGGAAAATGTACCTGTAGTCCTGGGCATAACAACTGTGGACTTAACTTAACTCTTCTTTCCTCTGGGTGGCAAGCAGCAAGTTTTAGAGGACTCAGCAAAGAAGTGGTAGTTTTGATGTTGCTTTAAAAGTGGGAAGTTAATTTAGCAACCCAGAGTACTAACACTGGTTCAGGTGAATCTGCTTTGCTAGAGATCCTCATCCCAGTGTGCCAGTAACAGTGTGAGGTTAAATCTAGCAGCTATTCAAGCTCCCATCTCTACTGGGAGGAATATGGTGGCATTCCCACTCCAATATGGGTAGCATTGGACCAGTGCATAAAAAGGATCAGTTTGCTTATCTGCTAGATTCCCACCTAAAATCAAGGTAGGATCTTCCCAGCCCCTTGCGCACAGCAGGAAGCATAGTACTCCTCTGCTACACTGGTGTCTGGTTTATGCCTGCTAGGTAGTTCCACAACAGCGATGGAAAATGCACTCTTTGAATGTGGAGATAGGGTATTGTTTTTCACTTATCCTGGCTTTATGTAGATGGTCTGGCACATTTATTTATTCATTTATTTGAGCAAATTAAAGCAAGCTAAGTGCATTTGACCTCAGATGGTCCTGGTTTAAGTTAATTTGAGAAACAAAGCTCATAAAGTTCCAGTAAAACACATCAACAACTTCCCAGCATAGGTTGAAATGTGATTGCTGAAACATAAGCTCCAAAACCAGATACAGCATGAAGATTCAAAGTCACAATAATGTGAAAAATATGGAAGAGTATTTCGATAGCCTTACTAAGAAGTGATATCTTTCATTCAGGCCTTCATTTTGCAGTCGGTTGCTGTTTCTCCCACTAGAACTGCGTCTATCAGATTTTGTGCATTAACATTCCTTTTCTAATCTAGCTTGAACATTTTATTTTAAAGCTGGTGATAACCTCAGGCCCTGGTCCAGCAAACACTTATGTGCTTGCGTATCTTTACTCACAGGAGTAATCTCATTGGAGTAAATGTTTGCAGGTTTGAGGACTTGGTTATCTCAATCCATTCTTTCTTTCCATTAAAAAGTAATCTGTGCGATTAAAATAAAACATACAATTCTTTACTCAGAAATCCACCCAAAGACAAAGTGTGTTTATTAGACTAAGGGTCTGCACATTGTCATCCTTGAATTGCACTTCAATAAAAGAGATAATTAAGCAGGGTAGAAGAAGGCAGTCTTGCACACGATTGCACTTTATTTACAAGAGTTTAGTTTGGATCGCAGGCTGATGAATTTACAGCTGGGTTTGAGGAGGGAGATGAAATAGCTTCACTTCTGGGGAGCATCAGCAACAGAGAATCTTTAAGATGCAGTTTCTTTAATGAGGCATCATGCGAAATAACACAGATTTCTTACTCTTGCTGAAGACACGTGGCGGTATCCTCCACCCAGCAGCAGGGATTTCTGCCTGGGGGGCTCCGGTGCATTCGGTGTTGTCAGGCTGTGCAACAGGCGGGTTTGCAGGCACCACATACATGACATAAAAAAACTAACCAGCCTCTTGTCTGTCACACAGGTCACAGGCCTTTCCAGTGCAGATACTGCCCGTACAGTGCCTCTCAGAAGGGAAATCTGAAGACCCATGTTCTCTGTGTCCATCGCATGCCTTTTGACAACAGCCAGTATCCCGACCGCAGGTTCAAGCGCTCCAGAGTTGACTCCGAAGCTTCTGGGAATTTGGAGGAACCTGCAGCTGTCAAACTGGGGAGCTCGGCAGAGCTAACGGAGGAGGGCAGCAAGGCCCAGGAGTGATGCAGCTTGGCGGAGCCGTCTCCATACTGCAGTAGCCTTTTGTACTGGGTTTTGAGATGTGTTTGGGTGAGGGTGGGCTAACTGCCTTCCAAATGAAGGAATGGTGTGCAAATTCCCAGAAGGGAACAGGATGCTGAAAATGTTCAAATATATGTATATGTACATGTACACAAACACACACACACATATATATATATTTACACACACGCAGGTTCAGTCATACACATGCTGAATATATATCTACATGCACACACACACACACACACAAAATACACACATTCCATATGTGTGTGTGTATGTGCTTAAATATATATATTACACATGCAAAATAAATTTCCAGCCCTTAAAATGGCTGCTAAACAGTTACCTGGCAACAAGTACTTCCAAACAATGTAGGTGGGAAAACAAAGTGATTTAAAAATGTTAGTAGGTCATTAGTTATTTGAAAAGCAGGGCAATTGCAAACTTTAAAGTGGTCTTTGTCCAAAAATAATGCTCTTAACAGAAAAATGATACCGTCTAAACCATTTAGTGTTGCCTTGAAGATTGAGGGGCTGTATTTTCATTGTTGAAAACACCTTTATAATATGACACCAGCTGCTGTCATTTGCCTAGCATAGTAATGAGATGTGTTGGTAGACTGCCATGGTGCCAGTCTGACTGGAGCTGTCATTGCAGAGAAAATCAATTCAAGTGGTGTTGCAACTGCAGTACAGGAGAAACCTTAGACGGCCCATAAGCTAGGGTCAGTGCTGACCTATATTAAAAAGTATTGTGGTATTACATTTGGGGTTGTTTTTTTTTTGGTTGTTTTTTGTTTTTTTTTCTTAATATACAGCCAAATGAATCAGTGGGTAGAAAAAAAATCTGCAACCTCATGTGTGATTGCAGATTTGAAATGTAACTGCATTTTTTGTAATAATCTTGCAATATTGAGGGAAATGCTTTTATTCTCTTTTGTTGTTTTTTTTTTCCCTTGTTGATGAAAAAGTAATTAGCTATAAAAGTAGAAGTACAATATGTAGAAATATTGTTTAGTGACACTAGTCAGCCTTATCTACAGAAGGTTTTGGTGAGAAACAGAGTTTTATTACATAGAGGGTTGGTAGGTTTTTTCTTTTTTTTTTTTTTCTTTTTGCTTTTTAAAAGAACTTTAAATTCTTTTTGGTTTTTGGTTTGTTGGGTTTTTTTACACCTGAATGAAGGATTCCCCAGTCATGATTAATTTTCATGGGTTAGGTTTTATAAGTGTTGCAGACAGTGCAGAAGATTCTTCTGGATCGAGCACTTATAAAGTAGCTTGAACTAAAATAATGAATCCGAACTTCCTGCTCTTTGTCTCTAATGAAGAAAAGTGTTTTAACTGATATTTCTTTGGTTTTGTAAAACAAATGTGTTCTATATTTTTGCATATCTAGCTTTTTTACTGATTGGATGCTCCAAATTTAGCAAGGTTATTGTCACATAGGAAGTTTTTGAGAGACTATAATGAACTGCATACTTTAAAAAAGAAAGAGAAATAACTGAAGGTTTATTCTGAAATTCTCTGAATGGCATAAAATTTTAGCCTTCTAACGTACTTCCATTGATAGAAGCAAAATTGGTGCTGTTTATTGTGATGGTAGAGAAGTAATAACTTCTTCTAAAGCAAAATCATCCAGACTTAAAATAAATAAATAATAATTAAAAAAAAAAAAAAAAAAAAAAAAAAAAAAAAAAAAAAAGTAAAAGAAACCTAAGTCAATATTCCTTTGCAGGCTGGGAGCACAGAGTAAAACCCCAGGGCCTTAAAACTTCAGCTCTGCCTAAAGCAGTTTACAAAAAATACTAAACTGCAATCAATGTAAATAAAATTCTTAGCGCTACCCTGAGACTGGAAAAGAAAAAAAATCTCAGGCTAATAAGGAATACGGTTTGCATATGCTGTCGGAAAGGATGCCATCCAACTGAAGTTTCAGTTTAAATGAGGTCACTGTGTAACTTGGACCCATCTGGCACAGAGCAAGCTGCTTTTCTTGTTTTTCTAGTATAGTTCTCACTGCCTTACTTAAATCGAGTTGATAAACTTAATGCAACTGTTTCTATGATCCTAGATAAAGGATTGAAATGTTATTGAAACTTTCTGACTGTAGTAAGCTTTAGGATTTTAACTGCACTACTGTGTTTGGTGACTGTGTCAGTCGCTTGCTTTTGTGTGTTTGCGCCGCCTTCAGTATCTTAGCAAAAAA
>VWZE01017259.1:192533-203931 GCA_013396675.1 Eubucco bourcierii | reverse complement strand
AAAAAAAAAAGAGGAAAAAAAAAACCCCACTAAACCACCCCCCACATTCCATTTCTTGCACTTTTTGAGCTCTTTCAGTATTCTTTCGTGTCTTCTGAGCATTTTCAGATACGACAGGCAATAATTCTGTTTGTGACACTGGAAACATCTCCCGCTCCTTGTGATGTGTGTGTTGATTCCATTTGGTCGGGTGCTACTGTCCCTATCCTCCCCTCTGACATAGCCCTTTTTTCCAGAACATTTGTAACTTGTAATACAAACAAGTGACAGCAGCAGTGATGCATTGTCAGTTTCTGAATATCATCATGCTTCTCATATCTAAACATGTCAAGTTTTTTCTCTGTAACTTCTGTAGTCTGTGATACTGGTCATAATACTGTCTACATTCCTACACAAAGAAAAATTTCTATCTTGGAGGAAATCTGAGATCAATAGAGTAGAGGATTTTGTTGCTATGCTTGTAACAATTAGAGAAACTTTGTATTTAAAGTTTATTCTTGGTCATTATTTATTATTATAATACATCAGTTGACAGAACTTTATTCTGGTATAGAAGTATTAAAAGTTGTTTTTTCAGCAATGACTGTTTTCTTTCTGCTGTTAGAATAAAAATGTCTTTGAAGCAGTACAGTTTTATCCAGTGTTTTACGCAATAAAACCTCTACCTCTGGAAAAAAAAAAAAAAAAGAAAGTTTTCCTACTTGCTTATGTTTATTAGGAACAGTTAAAACATTATTTTCTGCAGCTTTGTCAGATTTTAAAAAAAATTAATGTCAGTAAATTCACAGTTGTTAGGCAGTTACTGGAGTGTATTATGCTGGGTGTGTGTGCTCAGTTCACTTATTAATCTGAACAAATCTATATACAGTATATACATATATTATATATATTGTGCTTAATTAAAAGACTGTGGAAATCTGTTTTAGCATGTAGTAATAATTGTTTTATATACTACTAATGTACTATAGAAAGTCTTGGGGTCTATCAAGCTTTGATTTGAAAGTGTTTGAAGTGTGTATCATACACTATGATGTATAAAGTCATGTTTACACATTAAACAAAATTGTTTGTATAGATCATATATTTGGCTTTAGAAAATTGTGAGGTTTATTGTTATGGTGCATTTGAGGAAGCTGCCCACACTTCAAGGAATGTGCAGGTGCAAGAAGTGCTCCTGTTCTCCTGGATGAATCTTTATTCTTCCTGGTTTAAAATTTTATTTGGACATTTGAAAGCAACTAATCTAAAGGCTTTTTCATTTCTTTGGAAAAGTAAAGATGATTATCAGAAGGAGAAGGGAAAAAAAAAAAAAAAAAGATGCACCAAATCTAAGAAACTACAAGTATGGGGAGGAGAGAGAAATGTGGCCTTGTAGAAACAAAGCAAAACAAACAAGCAAAAAAAAAGGCTGAGAAAGAAAACACATTTAGAAAAGGGAAATTTTAGCATTAGATGAAGCCAGTTGCACACACAGTAATAAGGGTATGCTGTAGCTTGCATTCTGCACTAGGAAAAAATGTACACAGATTGTCTAGAAGAGTTAACAATTAAAGCATAGCACCATGAAAATTCAGTTCTTCCAGTGAGAAGAACCTGTGGGGTGTGTGTAGTAGGGTGAGTTGTGGCACCGGTGCCACATTCACTGGTGTGTAGGCAGATGTTCTGGGTCTCTTTATCTGCAGGGAATAAAATCTGTAATGTATCAAATTGAAATCAAAGTACAAAAAATTAATGAACATTTTTTATGTTTTGCAAAGTTTAGGTCTTTCACACCCTTTCTTGGGTGAAGCCACTCTTCTTAGGCACAAAACTGTGGAATGTAAAAAGGCTACTTGAGGCTGGATGAGCCTCGGGCTTAGAGCTGAACTCTGCCTCAAAGGTGGTTGTTGTGCCCTGGAACTGGGGGAGACGCAGCTGTTTATGGCAAAAAGGGAAATCTCCCAAAGATTTTTTTGCCTTCTGGTTTCAATAGACAATAAATGAAGATGTGAAAGGCTGATTTAGGAGCAATGACTGTCTCATGGCACCCCACTGGAAATGTTTGTGAATACTCCCCCTTATGGTCCCAAATTTCTGCTAGGACCTGGGAATTAAACTGTGCATATGTCATCTAGGAAATGCTAAAGATGACCGCTGCTTGCCTGGGCCTTATGCCACGGAATGTGACATTCCCCACCAAGGCAGTCCTTGGGGCAGAAGGTCTGAAAGAGAAATGCAGTTGTGTCACTTCTGTCTGTTTTGTTACCCAGCAGTGGACTGGCATTCTTCCTAGTGCAGATGGTGGGTGCCTTGACAAGACTCTTCCCACCTAACATCAGAAGGCTGCACTCAGCCCTAAGATAATGTTTCTTGTTGAAACTTTTATAAGGACAATAACCCCTCTCTCTGTTGTAATTTGGGAATTGAATATTTCCCCTATCTGTTTAACATCTGTATTGTAACAGTATATTATAAAAATCTCACCTTGAGTATTGTAAGCATGATCCCAGTGAAATTATTCTTAAGTATTGTATTCTTCATTTCTGGATATCACGACTTGCCGTGATCCACCATAGTGGAAGTATGCTTCTGTGGGGACCCCCAGGTGGGGGAGGAGGGAAGATAAAGCTGTGGCATAATACCATATTAAAAATGTCCCCCAGCTGAGAGCTACAGGGCTGTCAGAAGTTCTGCAGCTCCTCACCTGTTGGTGCTGCTTAGAGTGTTGTTGGGTGCTTTTTCTTTTGTTTTATTACGTTTGGTTTTGTTGCTTTCTTTTTTTTTTTTTTTTTTTTTTTTTTTTTTTTTAACCAAAGGGGTCTCAGTGAACAGGGAAATCGCAGGAAAAGAGGAAGAAGAAAATTTAAATGATCCCAGAGTGAACTGTTTTGCTGTTAATACAGAAATACAGAGCAAGACACATTTAATGGGCTCTATTTTTTATTATACTATGCTGAATAATTAAGTTTGAGGCTAAGTGTCACATAGATTTATCTTTTAATTAAAAAAGCATGGTTCACGCATATTTGAGTGGTAGTCCAAATAAATGCAATATAGAAATTTATGTTTGTTTATCTAGGTGTTAATTACCTAGAGATTGTTCTGGATTACTTCTTTTTATAAAGTGTCATAGGCTCATGTCACAAGTAATAAAGCTTAACAGTGGAACCTTATCAATTTGCTAACTATAACGCTAGTGTGACCTGGAGGAAAGGGAAAAAAAAAAACAAACCCAAAACAAAACAAAAAAGCAAACCAACTTCAGAAAACGCTCTCTGCGTGCTCCCCATTCAACACATAAAAACCGAGCGGTGAACAAAGCAATCAGTTTTAAAATGTTCTCGTAAGTAAAAGTACAAATATATCTTCGGTGTTTTACAGCCTTTCAGACATGTAATTATTTATATAACACATCGTTATTTATGCCCATGTACTACATGTTGTGCAAAGACAGACATGGTAAGCAACGAAATGCAGTTTACCTGGTGGGCAAGCTATTCATTTAATGTATGAAGCAACGCTTACAAGGACTGAGCACGGTATTTAAAGCAAGATGCAGCAGATGTAATTTTCTTAATATTTTAGAGGTTTTACAGCATTGCGAGCAACCAAGAGGATGGGGAAAATCAAGCCGAAGTCTAAAGATAAAAGATCACGCATTTCAGTGGTGCAAACAGAGGGAAAAATTGTGTACCGACACAAATTGTTCATCACGTTCTCTGTCAGTCCGTTTTTTTCTTTGTTTATGACCAGAATTTATATTACTGCTCCACTGAGCCATGTGGAAAAACGTTGAGTACAGGCAGAGAAGGCAAACTTCACAGCACAAGCAAGCTGAGGGGCTCTCCGCCACTAGCGTAAATCAAATGCCATCCACTGCATCACCCTAGGGGATGATCTGCCCCCAGGATTTTACAGACTGAGAAATCTTTTTGGTTTTCTCATAGATGCAAGCACCTCTCTCTTAGGGGTTAATTATTTATGTTTTTCTTAGAGTTCTGATGGTTTGATGTGCTACCAAGTTCCTATGGCTCTGCATTGGATAGATGTATCTGAAAACCTTCACTTACTGATACTGCAAAGAAATTAATGAAAATTACTCTCCATACTCACAGTCATTCTTGCTTTGATATAGTGATTCTCAAAATGTGAAGAAAGCTGGAAACAAGGGGTTTTTTTCTATTCTATCAATTACCTGTATAGACATAGGTACTGCAAGGTTTGTCTCATGTGCAGACAGCAACAGTAGGTCACTTACATCTTATTAGATGAGGCTGAAGGTAGATTATATATTTTTTTTAACAAAGCTACTTAATGTGGGATCTTTAGTGATAAATGAAATATTTTAAACTTTAAACGACTGAAGTTTTTTTATATATATATATATATGTATATGTATGTAATAACTATTTGTGTATATACAAAAAAAAAAACCCATACACACTGCGGTTTTTGCTTTTAGTAGGAACCTGATTTAACCCCTTCACTCCATGGTTAGTGTCCTGATGTGTCCAATTTCAACACTGTAGGGAAGCCAGTTCAGTCATTTAACTTTTCTGAGCATCAGCTAGTTGCTGAAGAGCATAAATACAGACTTAGGGATTGAAAATCTCAGTCATGGGACGTGACAAATCACCATACCTCCTGAAATTCCAGCTGCATAAAGTTGAAAAATTTTGGTGGTGAATCAGGCCTATTATTAATGAAGCTAGATAAAAAAAAAACAACAAAACAACAAAACAAAACAACACCAAACCAACCAACTACAACAACCAACCAAAAAACACAACAAAACCCCAAAATGAAACCCAAAACCAAACAAAAAACCCCCCAAACCCAAAATTACCCACAAAGAAACAACTCCCCTCTTCTTTTGAAAGAGGATTTTTTGATAAATTATGTCCTTAAGTTGTGTGAGATACTGCAGCATGGAATGTATGATTTCTTTTTACATTTTGCCACTGTACTTCCTTATTTTAAAATTTTTAATTTTTTTTTTTTATTATTTTCTTCTTGGGGGATTGTTTTCTCCATTGTTTTCTGTTTGGAAGAAACTGATGCATGAATGAGTGAAAACACCAGGAGTAATAAAGAAAAATAGCACTATTAATCTCATCGGAGAAAATCTCTCTTCTGTTAAAAACCTCTCACACAATGTCTACGGCTGAGGTGTATCTGTCTTCACTAGTGAGTTACTGCTCTGGCTCCCTGCTAGCCCTCACTGTGCTGCTGGTGGAAACCAACACCCTGTGCTTGGTAAGGGTTTGCTGCCAGGCAAGGCCACTGGCTATATGCTATAAAGAAGACTGCTATCAAAATATGGGTATATTAAAACTACATAGGATCACTCAGTATTTGCATTGCTTATGCCAAAGCAATGCATGCATTCCCCCTGGAGCAGTATGTTCATACTTGTGTCCATTTGTGTGTCTCCTCTCAAACCTTACCAGGGATACTGCTATTGCCAAACCTCGCTTGTGTATGCACTAAGGAAAAGGTTCATTTTCAATTAGCTTTGAAAAACTGGAAGGCTTGTTCATTTTTTTCCAAAGTCATTGATCCACCCCAAGTTTCCACTGAGCTAAAGCCTCAAAATGCTATTGATTTATGGGAGAAACACCTTGTCCTTAGTATTATAAATGTTGATTCTTGAACACCTGCTCCTTCTCTCTCCTTTCGTGGGTATTAATAGCAAAACACTTCTGATGTCCAGAAGGTGCAGAGTCACTATCTAAGTGTCCTGTCTGTGCTCAGTGGTATTTGCTTCAGTGGAAATGCTGTCATCCTCCTATGGCCTTGTGGCCATGTCCATTTGCAGTTCACTGCAGGGAGTTCAGTAATCACCTGTGCAGAAGTCAGTCGAGCAACCTCATGCATTTGCAATTCGATCATCTGTGTTTATACTGATGTGAAAAGTGCCTGGCCCTGTCGATATTTTTGTTTGACAGAAGTGGGAGAGGAAGTGGGAAAAGCTGTCCCATTCTTTGGGCTCCTGTTGGAATGATGCCCGAAAGTGTGCCTTGCCTAGGTGAAACTGCTAAATTCCTACTGCTTGAGTCGGGTCTGAAAGGTGCTACTTTACTGCTTATTACTGGCCATTCCCACTCCTAATGCCCTAACACAGTGCTTGGCATCCCAGGTGTGAAGCAATCGCAGTGTGATACTGTTTGCTTCCCTCAAACTGGAGAACAGTGTCTCTGCAGGAACCCAAACCTTGATTTCTTCCAGTTAAGACCATTACTAATGTCCAGCTGACATCAAAAGCACTAAGGCTGGGGTGTAGTGGTTCTCAGTCCTGTAAGAATGGAAAAGTGAGCTCAGAAATTAAAATTAGAACTCATTAAGTCTTTATTTTCAGCTCACACTGAAAAATGCTGGTTTTGTTCAATACTTCAGAAACTTCCATTTCAAAGAAGTACAGCACTGAAAGAGGGAGAATAGACTAAAGTCTACATCCAGGCAAATGCTTTAGTCTTGTATGCTGACCACCTCCTAACCCTTCAGTACAGTCTCAAGACAGGTAGGTGCCAGGCAGATTTTGTCTGCAGCCAAAGAGTATACACAGTTTCCATTTTAAGAGACAAAAGCGATGCACATTTTGTTCTAACTACTGCTTTATCCTATTTGGTTATACTATTCTTTCTGAGCCACACAGGTGCAAGTGTGATATGAAGAAGTGATGCATCACTCAAGTACCAAAGATGTGGTACTGCTTTTGTACAGGGCTTCAAGTCAAAGGAGAAACCTGTTTTTCTGAAAAGATGGCAAACTGTAAGGCTTGGAGAGGCAGATTCAGGGTGGGGCTGTTGCAGGTGAGGTTGGGGTTTGATGTTGGTTCAGCTGGGACTGCTTGTGGGTTCCTACTTTTCTCCTGCCTTGCAAAGGCAGGAGTGCTCTGAACCATGGCACGATAACCCACACAAGGTGGTGAGCTGCCCCCCTCCTATCCTGTGCCCCAAAGGGAGCTTGAGCCTCCAATGGCAAATGCAGACCCACACTTGTAGGGGCAGTCCTGCCACTGAATTCTGCCCCCCAAAAGGGGGCACATAGGATAAGGAAAAAAAAAAAAAAGGAGAAAGAAAAGGAGCCATCAAGACCATCTTTCCCTTCCTTCCTGTGTAATCCTTAATTTTCACTAATGAGGAAAAAGAGTAGCAGCACCTGTCTAGGTATTTGAATTTACCACCATGTTTCCTCAGTGCATTAGAAAAAAAAAGGCAACAAAATATCCAACAAATTCAACCCATACTAAATTCAAACACCGAATTGTAATGGTTGCTTGGTTGCTATTTCTTAGTAGCAACCAACGTGTTAATCACTAGTATATAATTAGATGTCATTTTGGAGCAATTCAAAATCAAACAAAATCTCAACATGCTCTGAACATGTTGTGAAAGTTTACATTACAATTAATTTATGATTACCCAAATGTGCATCCAGTGATCTTAAGTCTTCCTTCATACATTACAAAGGAAAAAAGGCAACTTCTTTTTCCACACACCTTATTGTCAGAAGATCCTCAGAGAAAAGGCTCTCATTTAAGTAAATATATTATTTTAATTCTGTTGAAATAGCTGAGCATGAGATGAAGAGATGAGATGAATTTGAAAAACTAGCCCCTGTGCATCCTTGGACCTGTCTCCTTCTGTTCCTTAGTTTGTTGTTGTTTCTGTAAACATTTGTGTTTTCTTTGCTGCCATTTCAGCAGGTAGAAAATTAAGGGAAACCAGTATTATTTCACCCCATACCAATTCACTGGAGCCATGAGTTAATTTCAGTGTATTTTCCTGAAGGTGAAAAGAAGTGCACATCTTTTTGCCCTAACAGCAAGCCAGTGACACAAACTGCTGAGGGCTCCCAGCCCTGTCAAAATCAAAGGAGCAAGGGTGGCCACTGAAGTCATGGGAAATACTGGATACATTAATGGATAGAGCCAGTGTGCTGAGTTATGGTCATGTAATAAACATATAAGCTCTTGTATTCAGACACAGCTCTGTTAATTGCAGTAAGTGAAGGTTTGAAAGCACTCATGCTCCCGTGCATTGTTCAAAACAGTGATAATGCACATTAAAAGGTCAACAAATGGATAAACTTTACTCCTCTGCATCTAGAATGGAGGAAACCTCGCTACTTCTGTTCTAACAGGCTGCCAGATGAGGTCTAGTCTCTCTCTTTAGGTATGTATCCCATACATGCAACACAGAGCAGGGAAAAAGATTATTTTGAGTGTGAAGTGAGAAAGTTGGTTTATGCTTTAATTGCCCATAATGAGCATGCCAAATACTGAAAGATGCAAGGAAAAGTCTTGTCAAATATTATAGTTGTTTATTACCTTAGAATCCCATCTTCCTAACTGTTTTGAGGATGTTGTTAGCAGAGGAAGGCATATTTTTATTTAACATCATTATTAATGAGCTAAAGAAAGAAAGAAGTAAACATACTAATTATATTTGCGGTACATTAGTAGCTATTGCAAACATCACTACAGACAGAAAGAGGGAAAAATGGGCAAGAATGAAAATTTAACCTGAAGAAACAGAAATTCAGGTTTGGAGGCAAAGATACTCCACATTTAGACAAGCAACGGTAGAGAGAAACATCGAAGCAGGTGAGGGGGATCAGGTGCAGACAGAGGCTGGGCTGGGTTGGGCTGTAATGGGGAGCCCTTGGGCCGGGGTTGGAAAGGGCATGGGAGTGTTTTAGGGCAGCAGCAGGAACCTTTGCAGCCCCCACTAGCAGAGAGCAAGAGAGGTGGGATGAATACAAAGATACTGTTCGTGCAGCCAGAGTTGTGGTAAGGAAAGCTAAGGCACAGCTCAAATTGAAATTGGCCAGGGACATTAAAGGGAACAAGAAGAACTTCTTCAGGTATATTAGTGAGAAGAGGAGAACGAGGGACAATGTGGGACCCTTACAGAAGGAAAATGGAGAGCTGCTGACAAAGGACATGGACAAGGCTGAGGTGCTCAATGACTTCTTTGCCTCAGTCTTTAACAGCAAGGGCTCCAACCACAATGTCCAAGTTGCAGAGGGTAAAAGTGAGGACTGGGAGCAGGCAAATCTGCCTACTATAGTAGAAGATGATGTTTATGAGCTCCTAAGAAACCTGAATGTGCACAAGTCCATGGGGCCTGATGAGATCCACCCACGGGTCCTGAGGGAACTGGCAGATGAAGTTGCCAAACCACTGTGCATCATATTTGAAAAGTCATGGCAGACTGGTGAAGTTCCTGCTGACTGGAGAAGGGCAAACATAACACCCATCTTCAAGAAGGGTAAAAAGAATGACCCTGGAAACTACAGACCAGTCAGCCTCACCTCTGTGCCTGGCAAGATCATGGAGCAGATCCTGCTGAAAGTCCTGCTAAGGCAAATGGAAAACAAAGCAGAGGTGATTGGTGGGAACCAGCATGGCTTCACCAAGGGCAGATCTTGCCTGACAAATTTAGTGGCTTTCTATGATGAAGTCACAGCGACAGTGGACAAGGGAAAGGCAGCTGATGTCATCTACCTGGACCTGAGTAAAGCATTTGACTCTGTCCCACATGACATCCTGGTCACCAAACTGGAAAAGCATGGACTTGATGGATGGACCACTCGCTGGATAAGGAATTGGCTGGATGGTCGAACCCAGAGAGTGGCGATCAACGGCACAATGTCCACCTGGAGACCAGTGACAAGTGGTGTCCCTCAGGGGTCAGTGCTGGGACCAGTGCTGTTTAACATCTTTGTCAGTGACATGGACAGAGGAATGGAGTGCACCCTCAGCAAGTTTGCAGATGACACCAAGCTGTGTGGCACAGTCGACTTGCTAGAGGGCAGGGATGCCATCCAGAGGGACCTGGACAGGCTGGAGAGGTGGGCCCAGGCCAACCTGATGAAATTCAATAAGGCCAAGTGTAAGGTCCTGCACCTGGGTAGGCACAATCCCAAGCACAAATACAGGCTGGGTGGTGAATGGCTGGAGAGCAGCCCTGAGGAAAAGGACCTTGGAGTCTGGGTTGATGAAAAGCTCAACATGAGCCTGCAGTGTGCACATGCAGCCCAGACAGCCAACCGAGTCCTAGGCTGCATCAAGAGAAGCGTGGCCAGCAGGGCAAGGGAGGTGATTCTGCCCCTTTACTCTGCTCTCGTCAGACCCCACCTGGAGTACTGTGTGCAGTTCTGGAACCCTCAGCACAGGAAGGACATGGAAGTGTTGGAGCGGGTCCAGAGGAGGGCCACAAAGATGATCAGAGGGCTGGAGCAGCTCTCCTATGAGGACAGGCTGAGAGAGTTGGGGCTCTTCAGCCTGGAGAAGAGAAGGCTTCGAGGGGACCTGATAGTAGCCTTCCAGTATCTGAAGGGGGCCTACAGGAAGGCTGGGGAAGGATTATTTACAAGGTCCTGCAATGACAGGACAAGGGGCAATGGGCTTAAACTGGCAGAGGGGAGATTTAGACTAGATGTTAGGAGGAAGTTCTTTACAGTAAGGGTGGTGAGGCACTGGAACAGGTTGCCCAGGGAGGTTGTGGATGCTCCCTCCCTGGATGTGTTCAAGGCCAGGTTGGATGAGGCCTTGAGTAACCTGTACTAGTGGGAGGTGGCCCTGCCTATGGCAGGGGGTTGGAACTAGATGATCCTTGAGGTCCCTTCCAACCTTACCATTCTATGATTCTAAGTGACATTTTAAGAGAAGTGCTTTTATTTAAAGAGGAAAACCTGAACCAAAGCTTGGAATTCAGGAGTGGGCTAAAAGCAGATATTAAGGTCTGGGCTTCCCTGGTGTGCTGCCCAGCTGTGAGCAGTAGCACTGCCCAGGCTATACAGGGGTGGGGCTCTTCAGAGCCTAATTGCTGAGAGGTGTGGGCAGGCTGCTGAGCTGTCTTGATGGCTTTCCTGGGGAGGAGAACAAGGGGGTATCTTCCAGGTGCCTAAACACCAAAAATTACAAGGGAAGACTCCAGGAGCAAAGAGGTGGAACTCCTTAAAGCAGAACCTCCCAAGTTCAGTTCTTCTAAACTCTTTAATAAGATCCCAGGAGAACTGGTAGATGTACAGTTGTTCCAGTGACTTAAAATTAGAATAGATACAACAGGGATTAATGTACCTGTGCCTGAAGTTAAAGGGGTAGAAACCCCCTGGTACTAGGGGCTGGGGGTGGGTCTGGACTCCCTCCTAGAAGCTGCTGCTGCCAAGCATTCTGTGGGGCTCGGGTGATCCTTGCTTACCTGCTCGATTGATTTGTGCTAAGCACAGGTTCCCTGGCTTAGCAGTACAGCTGCTGGTTGTTGCTGCTTGATTTCACAAAAGTTACAAACTCTAATTAGTTAATAGCTACCTAATGAGTTATAATACAGGAAGTAACCGCAAATGCTTATATACCGTGAACCACACCTTCACCCTATTCATGGTTTCAAACGAAAAAATACCTTACCCC